>JAUELF010273631.1:1140-19752 GCA_031471495.1 Clinocardium nuttallii | reverse complement strand
GTTGATTACGGACCATGTAGAGCTGTTATATTCCAGATGAGGTCTAACGAGACTTTTGTACAGTACGAGCAGCATTTGAAACTAAAAGGTAGTTGTTATCTCGCAATGTGCTCAATGATACATATGATGATTGACGTAATGTTATGAGGATATAACATGTATTTTCCTGGAAGCCAGGAACGCCGCATCAAAACGTCAAAAGTCATTCTGAAAGAATTACCACTTATCTGTTTCAGTTTAAATGGCATATTATGCTGAGGAAGTTCGATGATTTCATATATTAAAATATTATGATGAATTCTATAGAAACCCATTTCCTATCCAAACAAGGACCGCTTCTGTTGTGTAGTGGTAGAGCGTCCGTCTAGGGTGTGGAGGGTCGCAGGATCAATCCCTGGCTGGATTATTTAATACACTCACCCTAATTATCCCAAATACTTTAAAATGGTAGTAATGGCATCGGGGGTTATAATTATGACTGAGTAATTTGTGTCAGGACCAACGGACCAGAATCAGAATACTAAAAAATCTCAGTGTTAAAACTGAAAAATTATAGAAGGCGGCTTAATTAAAACCATTTCCCCCTACAAATATACAATAGTATGTATTACGGCATGTGTATATATTACAAAACCGGATATACTTTGGGTTAATCAATTGTTAAAAAGGGATGTCAGTATTAATTAAAATATAACTTTTGACTAAAAGTGCCAAATAAATAATGATTAAATATAGTTTGAATCATTCATTATTTAATTCAGTTGAAAAGCTTTCCCTTATCAATCCATAAACCTATCATAAAATCGAATATCTCTTTCTTTTTAACCGGAAGTACACGATAAATAGACGAGTCTAAAACATTTGGATACCGGCCGAAAGTGCGGGAAATTAAAAGCGAACAAAATAATTGTGTCATTTTCGCCCCCGTTTGGCATAATAAACTGTCGTAATATTCACGATGCCTGAGCGTACAGAAACAGTTATTCAGGTTCCTCATGACATAAGGGATGGGTTAGTAACACAATATGTATTGATCGCTGATTCAAGGTGTTCTTCTATGACATATTAGTTGATCGGTAATCTTGTTTTGATGAAACAATAACAACATTGGCCGAACTGATTCAGACTACCAACAGTCAGTTTGATTAATCAGTAAACGTTTACGAACTAAATTCAGAATGATCATCATAAAGGCGGTGTCTAGAAAAACCTCCAAAATAAACTCCAAATGGATTGTTTACTATGTTGCATTGACAGAAAACTAGATAAGAGGGAGTGAATTTAGTTATAACTCGACCAATCCATGTTGTGGGTACTCAAAAGAATCTTCTCAATGAGACAATTCTTTTGAGTACACACAACAAAGGGTTTGAATGTCAACTAAGGATTGTAGAACATGAAAAATGCCCCTTATAAATTAAATCTAGAGCTCTGTATTGATATATTAACCCTTTCCCTTATATATGTACGCTTTCTGACGCCTCTACAGCAGACAGCTTTTTGAAAACAGTGACAAAAGAAGAAATTGCACAAAACTTGCAATTTCTCCTTTTGACACACATGTTTTCAACTTTTTGTCATAGGTTATCCATTCAATTATAGTGTAACATGCCGGGCTAAAGACGCAGAAGATCCCTTCAGCGAAAAGTATACTCAACTCTGAAGAGGTCCACTTGTCTTTTATATGTAATCCTATGCTCCATCACTTCGAAACGGTGAAGCTAATTTGCATATCCGAACGTTTTCGTTACACTTGCATTATTCTTTTCATGTTTTTTTTAAAGTATTCATAATTTTCCTTACTTTCAAAGGATGCCAGTCTCAGAATAAATCCTTTGACCTTCTTATGCAAATATATAGCATGAATAAAATATGCAGAATCAGGGCATACTTAAACATGACACTCATTTTAATTCATTGTAACTTAGACGGTTTTTACATCAAAACACACTAGGTATTGGGTCACCGAAGGATTATTTCTAAACAATGAATTGTAAATCATATATGTAAAATATATTTTTGAGTTTTCTTTTGGATGGTTGTCATGAAAACCAGAATTGTACATGGATCCCAAACATTTGAAGAGCATCTAGTGAGGTCAATGAGAAGTTGCTTTCTGTGAAATTTGATCCCAATTGACCCACGTGTTACTCTTGAGTGGTTTGTTTTGAATGGTACTGTTGTTTGTAACATTTTAGATGTGTTTATCAAATGATCAATATGTGAATAGTGTCTTTGGTGCACATTCATATGTCATTCGTGCGAATTAAGCTAATCAATATGTTAACAAAAAGCTGTCACAAAAATATCCACGTTGTTTTTATTAAACCTATGCTTTTTCAAGTTTAAGCATTATGTGAATGATAAGAACAGAGTAATCAAATACGTGTCACATTTCACCTGAGGTGTATGAAACTGAACTTCGACTGTTATGCTTACAAATGTGTGTCGACGAGGAATGGCAGTTTCAAATTTTCTAAAACCTTTATTGAATGACTTGAGTCATGTATTGTCTTATATGGATCTTCATTATTCCTTAATCAATAATTGTTTACTCCTTTGAATAATCGTCTGAGAAGAAATGTATAACTTGATTACATGAAACCTAGAACAACTTTGATATCATTGCTATCAATTAATTCAAAATCTTCAACTTTTTTCAATGATATGTTACCGCTTCATCTACTATAAAATTTAAATGTTGCATTACCTTCTTCAAATTAAAGTTCTTCATTCCTCTAGGACGAATCCGTAACCGGTTCCTGTCAGCGGATTCGACATAAACAATCAACAAAAGAAGGAAGACCATCGCAAACTTCATTATGTCTGATGTAAATTGTCTGCGCAACTGAGTAATAATAGGGACATATCATCTTATATATATCGGTTTGCACGTACACTATGAACAGTCAAGACCATCTTGCAATTTTACAATCTGATATGACAGTTATTGGGTTTGCCCTCTAAATAAACATTCATGACAATTGGAAATATCCGATCATAAAAAAGCTAAGATCATAGTAAACAGCCTACATAGTTTACATATAAGTTATTCTCGAGTTTAATATCAGAAGAGCTTTTGCTTTTTGAGGAGAGATCAATTGAAGAGATAATGTTATACAAACACTATCCAATAAATAAGTTGTTTCTAGTGGTTATTTTGATCAAGTTTATTTATTTCTGTTTCGGAAGACTAGTTTGTCGAACTTGTAATATAGAAATGATATACCCTATCTGAAATATTGGATAATTATCATTATCAGAAGAACGTAAACGAATTATCCATTTTTAAGTTGTTAAAAGACCATTTACAGAAGCCCGTCGTCACCTATGGAAAATTTAAAACCCAACATTAAAGTTGGGTTAGTCGATAACTTATCTTTATTACACATTCCAATTTGTGCTATCGTGTGCGTAAAATGTCTTCAGCCCTGTGTTTCATAGTCACGCAACTCAAAACTCAAAACGCAAAACCTACATAGGTTTTGTCGAAAAAGCGTGCATTTGTCGGTTAACGAAACCTTGTTCTAACGGTTTCCATTCATACAACAGATAAATTATTTCGTTCG
Organism: Clinocardium nuttallii; assembly: GCA_031471495.1. Classification (NCBI taxonomy): domain Eukaryota; kingdom Metazoa; phylum Mollusca; class Bivalvia; order Cardiida; family Cardiidae; genus Clinocardium; species Clinocardium nuttallii. The sequence goes on along the minus strand of JAUELF010273631.1, from coordinate 16,183 downwards.
GTTCGATGGACATAGCTCAAAACTGTTTACGTTGTATTTACTATGGAACACACGGCTGGTCAATGCATATTTGTTCCCATGTATATATGTTGATGATCTATGGTCAATCGAGATAAAACATTTCGTATTTAACAAAAATTATTCAAACTATAGACCTTGATTCAGCTAATCAGATAAAGTGGCGACCTTTTAAATTCCGTTCAGTAGCGAAACGGTGATAAACTGAAAGAATATATTGTAACTTGAAAGTTCTTTTGTAAATTTCGTAATGTTCATTTCTGTATCTTGTTGATGCGTAAATGTTCTTAAATAATTACTTATGTTGAGTTTTAGATAACTATGACCACCCTTATAATCTCTTATCAAATTGAATTTAGTTATACAAAAAGAAACTGCGTGCATTAATTGTGCTTATCGTTATAAAAAATGCACATTAAATATTACAAATCATCATATGACGGCGGCCGGAAGACATATTTTGTGTTTCGTTTGGAGATAAGGAATACGTACAATCGAAAGGGTGACCGTATATTAATGGTGAACACTACACTGCTTTATTTGCTCATCAATTAAACCATTTCGATACATCTCCATTGAAATGTAAAATGAATTGGTCTGAATACTCTGATACATCGATTGACATGTGATTTCAGGATCCTTAGCTTTATTGCTTGAGAGAAATTTCATTCCTCGGTAACATCATACAAAACATGAAACAATAACAAAAACAATCGGCCAAAACACTCACCATCAAAGTTTGGGAATAATTAAAAAATATATATATATCTGATAGCACGGATACCAATAATTAACGTGGCTTTACAATAACGAGCTGTTTTGCTAAGTGACAGACGCCTAATTTGGGTTTATATCTAATCACTGTACACAGTATATGCTATTTGGTGACTAAACACTTTAATTGAACGACAATTTCAAGCAAAAGGTGAAATTGTATTTTTGTTTTATTGACTTTAAGAAGGCGTATGATATTTTTGATAGGTATTCACGTTAGTATTCACTTTTGGAAAACTATTTTCCGTTATTCGTTCAATGTATGACGAGGTCAAATTATGCGTTAGTCATTTGAATTCATTTTCTGATTATTTCAGTAGCGAGACCGGTTTGTTTCAAGGGAAAATAACTTCCCCGATGATGATGTTTACCCTTTTTCTTTAATGATATTAAAAATGCTTTTCACAATTGTAATAATAATGCGGTGATCAACTATCTATATATGTATTGTTATTTGCTGACGATACAGTTATGTTTGTGGAATCAAAGTATGTGTATGGAATATATAAATATACACACTTGCGTGTGTATATGTGTATATATATGGTTTTATATCCATATGCATGTACATTTGAATTCAGGCTTAGTTAATTACTACTTTTTAACTTTTTTATTGTCTTAACCCTTTCTGCATGTATATTTGTGAATATCAACCATGAGCTGTTTATGCTTATGTTGAAAATAAAATATCTGTTCTGTTCTGCTCTGTATATTTTTAAAAAAAGAAAAAGAATAAACATGTAAACAATAGTCACTCAAACAGCACATCATACACATGTGATACATTTGGGCGCATGTGTTTACTCCAAGTATCGTGCTATGCTTGTGATGAAGAACAAATGCACACTCAAACAACTGATGAAATTATTAATGTATTATGTTGACACTATTTGAAATAAGTATATAGCTCACCTCTGCACGAAGTGCTTAAGGTGAGGTATTGTGATCTCATTTTGTCCAGCGTTCGTTCATTGTCCGTTGTACGTCGTCGTGCGTCCTTCTTCGTGTGTCGTCAAAAATTGCCAAGTAAAAAACTCTATATATTTTGCATCCGATCTTCATTAATTTTATCAGAAGACACATCTCTATTAAATCTTTGACAAGTTCGAAATGTGGTAATATGAGGTTAAAAACTTGGTCATTAGGTCAAATTGAACGTTTTGTTTTGCTTCAGCATCTTGAAATTAGGTTGGAATTTGTCTCAACGATATCTAGGTAAAGTGTGAATATATGTCATGCCGGATCATAAACTAGGTTACTAGACCAAAGCGTGGTTGGGTATGTGTGTATGGGGGAGGGGGGAAAGGGGGTTCGGGCTACATTAGTAGTAACACGAAAAGTGCTACAAAACCATGTTCTTGAAACTTTCTCTGTGGTATGTATCAACAGAGAATTTACTCTTCCTAATAAATAAATAAATGACTTCTCTAATAATCAAAAATGCACTGCTTTATCTGCAGTTCCAGTTTTCGCTCATTAGTGATGAGAGCAAATCAATTGAGTAAAAGACAAATAACGCACCGCCTGCTGTTTTTATCTAAGTAAAACGGAGCATTATTGAACAATTAATAAAACCAGAGTTATGGGACTTGGAAAAGACATCCATATTGTGTCTGTGTGTGCCAACTTTCATTATATAACAGTTGTTGTGTTATATGAGGTATCGTTAACGTTTTGTGACGACGACGCGGACGACAACGCCAAGTATATCACAATAGCCTTAATCTTCGAAAGGAACAACCGAGCTTAACATGGTAAGTTACAAAGGTTGTTGATGACGAGAGTTCTAGTATTACAGTTGAATTCACACACATACACAAACACATACATCCTTGCTACAAAGGTTTTAGACTAAGGGAGTGCAACGGTTGATTTGAAACACAAAGATATACAATGTTCAGTGATTTACGACTCACTGTGTCTTTATACATATCGAATGTATCGATGTGTATCAATTGCAGTTTATACATAAAGGGGGCTTTCTGTCGCTACATTTTCACGAAAAACATTAAGGTAGAACGCGCCTCTAAAGTAATATTTGAATTTCCTTACGAACATTTGCATCACGATAATTCAGCATATGCCCAATAATATTATACTCTTACTTTTCGTATCTAAAACAGTTTTGAAACTACGAGACCTCGAAGTATACCTTTGACGTCCCTTTCTAGACGTCTCTCAATTTCCCTTGTTAAAACAATACCTGCTGATAGATTGGTCAATTTCAGGTTTATAGCTGCAAACATATATCTCAATATGCATCTTAAAAATACCTTCTCGTATAGGTAATTTTCTTCTTTTGTCGGTCGTTCAAAAAGAATAACGTGTCTATAACGTTACTTTTTAGGAGCAAACTGACGATGCGTTTCGCGTAAAAGAGGCGCCTTTTTTTAATAATAAAATATCTGTAAATTAAATTTTCGATTTGTGTTAATCTATTTATTAAGAAAGGTATACCTTACATACATCGTTTTTGCACAAAATCAGTTTATTTTACCCCTTTCCCTATTCATTGATGACGTTTCAAAGGTATATTGTAGATAGACAATGTGTGTGCTTGAATAATTGTCCTTGTTGCAGTTATGTTATACAGCCAACAGTAACATTTTATAATTTATTTTAATCAAAATTAAATCTTTCAATTGGCTTTTCTTTGAGATAGGAAGGGTTAATATGCAATTATTGGAATATCAAAATAAACATGACCAACTTTTAAGGGCCGTATCCGACGCATGACCTTTTCTAAACTAGCGTCACATGCGTCACACAATCGGTCCAGCAGTCAAAGGGGTTAAACGAGCTATCGAAAGGAGCCTCCCTGCGAGAAAAAACAATTTTATGGCATCTGCGTAACGTATCGGTCAGATCACACAGTGCGGTCCGCACAGACTGATCCGGGCCGACACATTCCGTCTCAGGTATATATATTCATAGAGTAAACATAAATCAACAGGAGGTGAAAAATGTTTACCCGGATAAGCCTGAGTGGCATGCTTAGGCTGATCCGGGTCGATACTTTACGAAAAGTCCAGACAGTTGGTTTTCTCGGGGGATGGCTTAAATAATTTCGTAAATTTCGCATGACTGAAATAATCTGACGTAAGGCTCTGACGAGAAGTTCTAATGCATACTTCCACAGTAAAAAGTAGTCGTAACTAGTTGCATATGATATTTATGTCACTGCTTTATGCCACTCTTGGCGTGTTAATTATGTGATAAACACATATAGGATTCGTATTTCTTCTGCATGAAGTTGAACGATTTTGTCAATATTAACGATGTTTATTCCAGGATCAAAGATTGACAAAAAACGTTTCCACAAGGTTTTGCTCGAAAATGGTGCCATGACACTGCGACTCTTAGAAATCACTGAAAGACTGGATAATAGACGAGAAAACCAGACCTTATAGTGTTGCAGAATTATTATATCACACTCACTCGGTATTTAAGTTTTTAATAGCAGCATGTACTTGTAATATTCTCCTTTAGTTACCTTTAGTTTATGACTGTGTTATAGCATTTGGAAAAAAATATATCGATGTGTCATCGTAGGCGTGCACATTTCCATTACAGAAACAAATGGGGATAAATACACAATAGCTAGTAGAAATACTCGAACAATCCCTCTTTATTGTCCACACGCAATGTTAATCAAAGTACTGCAAGTACTGGTAACGAATTATTTTAAACATGTATTGGACAATTTAATTAATAATTGCATTTTATCATCGTTTTTGTTTGTTTTAAACTTGCTTTATAACTGTATATCGTAATATACTGGGTGTTTAAGGATAAATATGAAAAATGTATGGGTACATGTAAACAAGATTAATTTTAAAAAACAAACATGCATATATGTATAATGTAGTAGCATAACGGGTAAAATATGCTAGCCGCACTGTTGCATGTTTCTTTTTTTTCATAACATTTCTCTTTTACCCTTTGATTAAACACTTAAACTTACAAAATTAGATTTAAACGAGCAATATAGTAAACATTGAGAATCTAATTTTGCTTAATGTTATTAAAGCCTGTATCATGGTTGATAATTAACCCTTCCCAAGATACAACACATCTGCAGCAAATGACTTTGAATAATATGTATACAAATCTCTCTAAATGAGTTGTAATGCACTAACAAGGGGGAGGAAATATAATGGAAAAAATAGAATTACTTGCATAAAACAAGTTCTTCTTCAGTTAAAATGTGTTCTAAAGATGTCTGCAGCAAAGTCATCAGAAAGCCTCTGCCACGGGTAAAGGCTTTATTATCTGAAATTTGCAAAATTCTTATTTCAAAAATGTGAAAAATGTATAAATAGATAAATATGTTATAGGTGTCCTGATACTGTTATGGAGTTAATATATGACTTGTTGAACCCTGTTGCCGAATCTTCAGCAGAAAACATTATGAAAAAGTGAAACATTACTCATAAGCATTTGCTCCTTTTACTGCACTATTTTGATTTTATAATTTACATAATAAACAGTTTATTCATGTTTACAAATCTTGCTTATTTACACCCCTTAGTTCTCGTGTTGATAGTATAAATATGACTTCACTTTATTGAACATGCATGCAAAAGTCGTAAACATAAAGATTAACTGTCAATATAGAAGCGGGCTATTGATTGGATAATAGTCAACTGGCCCCCTTGCCCGATTGGCTGATAATAATATATATGATTCTATAATTAGAACACGTTATCAAGTTGGAAAAAGGAAAAACAGCGGCGATGAGAGCGATTATGTGTGTCTTGTCATTTTATTTGTTTACAGTCATCTTAGAAAATAAAATATAAATATACACAGATACTTTCACTAAGTTTTGCGTAAAGTCTGAACGTTTGTTAACGTTATCACATACTGATTAATTGCTCATTGGCAGTGTCGCCGTTTGCCACAATGTTTCCTAAGTATTCATCAATGTTTTATACTCGCTTTGGGGAAGATAATATTAGGGTCTTGGTTGTTCGCCATCCAGACTGTCAATCAAGATAGATGCATTTCATTGGTTAACCTTTGTATGAGTGCAGCTGTATTAAATATAAGTGTAGAGCCGCGTCAGGCGATTTTGGGGTATTTTTGGCGCATGCGCATATTTATTTCACATATTAAACTACGCATGCGCACAGTCTCGTCTGAGTCTTCACCTATATGATGTATCTCATGTGAAAACACTGGTAACTACGCCACGCTATTTGTATGTTCAGTCATTATTTCAGCAGACGACTTATCTAGCCAAGAATATAAGAAAATGAAGTTGAAAAATAAAAGGAGAAATTGCCCATGTGATCAATAGTCGACTGCGGCTGATAAACCTATATTCAGTCGGGACAAACCTGACATGGTATAATACTAGAAGAGCAGCATCACATAAGAATTGTTTGACATATGATACATCTAGATGTTTATTTTCCGGGACAATATACCGAGCCCCGGTAGCTCAGTGGGTTGTGTGTTCGAATCCCATCTCGGCAAACAGTCTTTCCGACGTTTGGAAAAGCAGCCAGTTGCTTGGAAAATATGCTGTGTGGTGTTCTCGTGTGGGAAAACCAGTACACGCGTGAGGACGTTAACTAGTCGCCGTGGTATGACTAAAAAATTGTTGAAAACGGCGTTTAACCCTATTCAATTAACCCTTTGACAATGTACATGTCCTTGCCAAGTACTTTTGGATTGTTTCACCGAGCCATAATGTGTGTTTGTGTCTATATGTATATATGTTTCAATCAATCTGTGAAACCAGCCATTTCATGAAATGGCTAAAAAATTTAGCCGTTTCGTGAAATGACCAATTCACTCTGCCATTTCATGAAATGGCTAAATATTTCAGGCATTTCATGAAATGGCTAAAAAAAATGCTCCAGCCAATTTATGAATGGCTAAAATCAAACGTCAAAAAGATACCCTTTTTATATAACAAATTTACCTTTAAGAAACAAGACTAAGACTAATGTTAACAGCATCTTTTATTTTTTATAAAAGTTTTGTACATTTTTAACCCCAATATTTAACAACTATATCTGTGTTTGTTAGTCAAAGATGGCTAGTAGATCATCTTCAGACTTAATAAGGTAGTACTGGTGTCTTGATTTCTTCGTTTCAAGGTCGGCTGCAATCGTCAGGTCGGTGATTGTCTGATAGTTAACATTTCTTGGAAGAATATGTTTCTCACACTGGGAATACTTCTCAATCAAAGCTTCTCTGAATTTGAGCTCAACTGTTGTCTGATCCATGTTGTATGACTTAGGAATTCAAAATGTAATGAACATACAGAAGCAAGTGATTTTATAACAATACTGAGTTATTATATTACTATAAACAACCGGAACGATTATAGCAATAATTAAAGAATAGTTACGTTGAGTATAATAGTTAGCTAACGTTAAACGAATTCTGTCTTCGATTGGAAGACCCGATCTTTGGCTCAATCAAGAGCAGATAACGTCTAGAACTATATCTAAACAAGTTAAACAAAATTTAATAGACCAATATAAACAAACATGGTCCTCCCAATTGTAAGAGTCCAATTAAGGCAGAATTTTCAGTAGCTATAAGGATTCACATCACTTTGAAAATTATTTTAAAATATTAGACTCTGAAGATGTTCTTACCATATTTAAGTTCGGAACTGCTAATTTAAATTGCCAGTTGAGCGTCTACGATACGAGGCAATCCCTTATGAAAACAGAATTTGTAAACTGTGTATACAAAATCAAGTCGGATCTGAGTCCCACTACATGTTTGACTGCGATTACTTCAAAACACACAGAGAACAATTTTTCAATTCTGCTGAAGTAAACGGCAGATTTAATCAATCTTTGCGATATCATCTAAACGCAGAAAAAACATCAGATCAAGAACTTATATAAATGTGGCGTCACATACACTTCACATGTTTTGCAAGAACTGCCTACTAAAAAAAGAAAAAGGAGAATGGAAAAAAAATCAAGTAAAATAAGCGTACATAGGCATATATACGAAAAATCATGTGCAAACCTTTATCTCAATTATAAGAGGATAAGATTTTACTCCTATCTACAAGATGTCCTCCCTTTAGAACTTTCTTTATTTAAATATTTGAAAAAGTAGGAATGTTATTGTATCACAACTGTTTTTATGTAAATTGTATTTGTTATTTCCCCTGTCGTATGTAAATACCTGTGTGAATAAAGTTATGTTATGTTCTGTTCTGTTCAGTTAAACACATTCTTTTAAAAGAATGAATATTGATGACCGAGCAATTAAATAACACAATGAAAGTTTGCTTCACTTAGGCTATGATCAAAGCAATGAACGTTTGCATCCCTTAAACTATGATCGAAGCAATCATTGTAGGTAATTAAAGTAAGCCCATATCCTACAATCCAGTTAGCTTGTATTATTTAAGATTAATTACATATTATAAAGTCATTTCACGAAAAGGCTAAAGATTGATTCCCCAGATTGACTTAATATATGTCAACATATGTGAAACAAAATTTACAAAGTGCATACACAGACTTCTTTATAACAGTTATATTCTTTAGTATGAATATAATAAAGATAAACATATTTATATTCATTTTATCAATCAAACTATACTATTCATGATATAAAACCCAAGTCATTAATACACAGATTGGCTGAAATTGCATCAGCCAATCTATGTAACATTGGCATAGAAATTTCAGCCATTTCATGAAATGGCTAAGTGTATTGGTCATTTCACGAAAAGGCTAACACTTTCAGCCATTTCATGAAATGGCTGGTTTCACAGATTGGCTGTAACATATATAGCAGGGCTACATATTTCTTTATAGAGAATTGGGTATTTGCCTCATTGTTTTTCAGACAATTACTTTTTTTAATTCAAATATCATGGGTAATTTTACCCCATTTGTCGTACAACTTGAAAATGATCCAAAGGGAGACAAAATATGCAAATCTCCTTTTTCTCACATATTTCAATGTTGTTTAACATGCTTCTAAGTGTTGGCAAATATATATATATATATATAATTGGGATCCCTCATTCATCCAGACACTTTTATGTTTAATTTTGCTTCAATCTGTATGCAGTGTACATCTAAGCTTAGTATTTGACTTGTTCACCTTAAGCTAAATATACCTTATTTTATTCGGATCTTTTTATTGTTATGTAATGTAAATTTTTTATTTGCTTCTTTAGAGTACTCATCATTTTAAAAGGAATTGCTTTTTTTTTGATAATTATTTTTCTTTTTAAGCAGAAAAGCTACTTATGTATTGCCCTGTGTATAGACTCACTGTTTGAATTGCAACAAGACAGCAAATCGTCAGACGCTGTTCGGATTTACCCTTTCCCACATACAACACATTTGCAGCAGACGACTTTGAACACATACTTGATAAATCTCTATAAAAGTTTATTGTTAAAAAAAGTTGAAAACATTGATGCCAAAGAAGCAATTGCTCATGATGAGCAATTTCACCTTTGGCCACAATGTTTTCAAAAGTCGTCTGCTACTATTGCGTCGAAATTCGTTTGCAGGTGGAAAAGGGTTAAATGAAAAATATAAGTCAGATTCCAAGCTTCCGTGTTGCTACTATTGTGGTTCTTCCCAGTCATTTTATCCGGTCAAAGTGTTTCATAAATGTTCCTCATTGGGATTTAAAGTACTGTAATTATTTGATAGCACAGTTTTCTTTTGGTATTGATGAATTGACGGAAAAAGCCTGTTGACATGAATGAGTGACTCACTCTTGATGAAAGAGGAAACCTTTGTCATACTTATCCGTATAATAGTTTCAACAGAGGTCCAGATAACGAGGGATTTACAGCACTTTCCCCCACAATATCTCTCTTATTATCAAACCAAACCCCATGTTGTAGTACTAAAAAAAATCGTTTCGTTCAGACGATTATTTTGAATACCTACAACATAAAGTTAGCGCATAAGACGCTCATTTTCTTGAGCTCTGGTATTCTTTAAATGACTCTGCTCTTAAAGCATAGCGTAAGAAATAAAACAATTATGGATGTTTCGTATTCGATTGTTCAATTCAATACATTAATCAAGAACTTCGATCTCCGTCCCGTATGCAAGCAGTATATAAACATATAAGAACAACTCAATAATTAGTCGCCGGGCAATAGCTCGCGAGTTTTTTTAATAGCTTTTCAGAAATCACATGGAAGAAGTTATTATAAGAAAGAAACAAATTTAAATGTTTTGAACATATTACATGGCCTCTGACGTCAAATAATTAATTAAGTCGGACATTAGCAACCTCAATGACAGTCAAACTTCGACGTATTTGCCCGACTTCAAAATAAAAAAAATAACATTTAATTATTCCAGCGTTGTTGAAATTTCACACACAAATTTCAGAATAAATTTTGGTCAGGAATCGCATTTTCAATGTTTTTAAACGTCTAAAGGTTTTCATTTTTGCTTCAAATATGGAAAGGGTTGAATAGCTTTTGACTGCATGTTATATCACCAACTTAGTCATCTGTTAGTAATCAACTCTATAAACATCGCGCAAAAATCTTGAATCGCGTGAAAGTCATGTCGACCGAGCTGCTAAAATCAAATGTTGAACTGTGTAGTGTGTAATACGAATGAAGAATAAAAGTATAAATCAACTATGTTGTAACAATCAATATCCATTGGTCATTTATTTATACCTGACTTCGGCCGAAAGAAATGATTGATATTTTGGAAGATTTATTAGTTCTGGTGATTATAATCAATACGTTTTAAACGCTTAAAAAAGCATTTAATAATTTAAAGCGCTTAAATGATTTGATGAAATGTCGCTAGATACGGACCTGATCGAAACACCTTATTTCGGCAAGTGCTATTTCAGCTTTTATATCGCTTGCACGTTTCGTGGATTTGCAAAATGGCGGCCGTTTGTTCATACTGCAAGAACGTTGGAAAAAAAGTAATGAATCCTTCAATGTTCACTTTCTTCCCTTCACTCCGATTCGATACTTTATCCGTCCATATTGTTGGTTGTCAAGTATTTTGGCTCATTTTGTTTGTTACGTGCAACCCGTCCGGTCAGTCTGTTGGTAGGGTTGATAGGGTTAAGCCACTCGGTGGAACAAAATAACACGAGCACCAAGTATCGACTTTACAGTTTCCTTTAAATTCCGATAAATAACGTTAAGATGGGGAAGGTGGTCAAAGGGGAGTAACTGCACATGTATCATTCCAATGCCGGACCTTAGTTACTTCCCTTGTATTAAAACCCTTCTCGTCTAAAAGCAATGTGTTTAATTGCGCGACGTAGAATACCATACGACGACTGATGAGCAGTACTTCTAACAATCAGCTCGGACGTATGGAATATACTGTATGTGTAGAGACTATTTGGTTGATAATGAATCTGTAAAGCTCAGAGAGAAAAACAAATGGATTCTATGTCATAATTAAATTTGTAATCATAGTGGACGTGGACCTTTTAACCTGGACTATTGTTCGAATGAGAGTCTTTTGTTACCAAGATTACCAGCGAGTGTAACATTTAACGCGTCATAAAGGCCGGGAGCCTGATCACAGCGACTCACCGATCACAAGTGAGCATTATTCTGTCCACAGAGCAAGCAAGATTCTGTCCACAGAGCAACAGAAGTCCACTCTAAAAGAAAAAGGGTTTCTGATACTTCTGCACAAATAGAATATTCCACGGACTGTCGCAACAACGGATTAGTACCCTTAAAATTAACATGATTAATAAATACAATGACACCAATTAAACAACTTACACAAGCCAGTTGTTACACCTGACGAATATAAGTTCACATTATGGCCAAAAAGCGTATACATGTATTTGGTAGGTTTCATTACAACATAGCATGTGAACATACAAATATATAGATACTATTGCTTCAAAATATGATTTAAACCGCAATAATAAAACATTAAATAGCATATCATCTTTCAAAAAATTGTAATTTGCATTTTTGATTTGTTCGTGTGCTTAAATAACAAACATATTGCAAATTATAAGGTTTTTATAAGTGAATATAGCATAAAATTCAGCATAGCATCATTCTTTTATTATCAATTAATTCAACTTTCAGAATAACCCACAGATCACCTACTCGCAGGTTTCCTGGCTTTCTAACACATGTACTCCACAAAACAAACTGTCCAAACAACTGGCTGCTTTTCCACATACACTGTTAGGCTGCTGAAAGACAAATGACGCTTATAAGAGATAGCTTGTACCGTGCTGGATTGAATAGATAAGCAAAGAGAGCGTGGTCACACATTTACAGCCCAAATTTTCCAAAGTCGTCTGCTGCAGATGGTTATTCATTCTTTGCCTTTAATGATTATTGTTTTTGTTTGGTGTTTTACAACGTTTTCAACACAATTCTCTAATATATGAGCCAACCTGCAAGAAAATTAATGTTGTGGACTCGGACCAAGCATGCCGCGCAGGCTAATCCTGAGAGACACTTTTCGCCTCTTTTGTTCTGTTTCAGGAGTCATTAATACCCCTGAGACGGACTGTATCGTCCCGGAAAAGCCTGCGCGGAGAGGGCAGGCTGATCTGGTCGCTACATTACGCAGATGCCATATTGTTGGTTTTCTCGCGGGACGGCTCATTTAGTGTTCACTGACCTATAAGGCATGTTAGTGTGTCAAGTGTCAGTTTACAGGGAGAAAATACGTGATTTATCTGCCTATGCTAAATGATGCACTGTAACTTTAAATGATTAATGAGTTAACATCTTCAGGGTGTTAACATGTCTACACCTTCTAACATATCTAGAGTATTGGACACGTGACCGCCTTATATGTGCTCAATGAGATTAATCGACACATTAACACCTGCAAATTCCTTAGAAAACTTGATAGAAAATAAGATTTCTAAAAATAAATTGACTAAACCTTCTGACTAAGGAAATACGTTTTACACAAAGATATTTGACATGCAGTAGTGTATGTATTTATTTTTCAATACTTATCATCACTTGTGCTATTTATAAAACATGTAATAGTATAAAATTTCACTAAAACACTTTATTTTATAAAAAATCGAATGATATACAGTATTTTACTTACTTTCTTCCCTTTGGAAGATATAATATACAAAGTATTTACATATCACTTCTTCTCAAGATGTCAGCAGACGACAACATATTGCAGCTAAGAAGAGTGTATGTGTACATGTATGTTGTTATTTAGATGACAGTCATATGCGGACATTCAACTGGTTCATGTTGTATTCAAAAGATAAGTCAGTGTCTACATTCGAACTCATAAGATACCTCGATCAAGATCAGACGTCGTGACCAAGCCTTTTTCTTTATAGAAGCACTGGTTTTTAAAATTAGACGTCTCGCAAGAAAACCAACATTATGGCATCTGAATTATGTTTCGACCAGATTAACCTGAGATGTTCACACATACTGATCCGGGCCGACACATTCCGTCTCAGGGAGGATACAGGTAGAGCTAAATGATTCCTGAAACAGAAAATCCCCAAAAGGTGAAACGTATTTGTTCCGTTTTAATCATTGTTAATCTGGAGCTTAACCATTTACAATATTCAGACGCTAGCTGCACCAGACGTTCTTCTGAAGCATTGTGGAAAAAAGGAGAAATACATATGATTAGCTATTTCTCTTTTTGAAAAAGAATGTTCAACCCTTTATAACATACCTTCATTTAAAAAGAGTTTCCATACTTTGCGTATATATACGTTTTCAAAGTCATCTACTGCAAAGGTGATGTATGGTTAATTAATCATATACATATTTAGCAACCATTCCAATCCCCTCTCAAAGTTTGCATGAGTATTCCTTAAGCCTTTCTTAATCTATTATTTTTCAAAAGTCTTTTTTGTTGTATTGGAAGATTGATTGATTGGGGTTAAACGCCGTTTTTGACATTTTCTCAGTCAAATCACGGCGGTCAGTTCACCTACTCATGTGTTACCTAGTGTTTTTACACCAGTATTCCACACAGAAATCTTCTCAGGCAACCGACTGCTTTTCCACATAGACTAAGCTCAATGGTGGGAGACGAATGACGCTTGTCGCATTGAAATTTGTCAAACGTCGTAAATAAAGTTGGCCGAGCCGGTATTCGAACTCACCACCACTACAATGACAGCCCGCGTCGTTACCGACTGAACTACCGGGGTTCGGCTGTATTGTAAGACAGTTAGGTAGAGCATCGGCCTCTCGTATTAAAGGTCCCTGGTTCGAGTCCCGTGATGAGCAGCTCCTGACTTCGAGATGTTTACACACAAACATTGCGATAACTGGTCCAGGAAGCAGACATCAATTATATAAAAAACAGTTTTGATTAAATCTAAAACCAGGTTTTATAGTAAACACAGGTAACGTGATAGGAAAGGTAACGGGTGTCATACAGCTGGATAATATATAAACAGTTATCTTTCGTCACGCTCTGCATTTTAGAGGTAAACACCATATTTGATTTAAAATGAGGCGAGGAAACGCTATTTTCTAAATCATAACTTTGATTAAATACTAGATGAACCATCGCATATAGATATACTATCGAAATATATGAACAAATACGGTTTTAACCCGTTCGCTCATACACACGCTTTCGGACGCCCATGTAGTAGACAAACTGACGAATTTCTCTGTTTGCCGCAATGATATCAGCATATATAACACCATTGGACAGCTTTTTTTATGAAAGAGATGGATTGGTTTTGAAATATATACGAGCAACGTGTTTCATAATGTATGTCAGCCTTCCCGCGAGACAAAATCATAATGGCCTCTGCGTAATGTGTCAATCAGCGCCCTCATTCCGTCTCATGATGATGAGTAATGATTCCTGTAATATAAAATTCACTTGATGCACAAAGTGTCCACCTGGGTAAGTCTGCTCGACATGCTTAATAACATGTTTACATGAATATATGAGTCGAATATACATTGTACGATTATTAACGCAAATATGCTAGTTATCATCATATGACGTTCTTCCTGAAAATTGTATACATGTATGTGTGTAACCTGTCTTCACCATGACTTCAAATTTGTTTTTATTTTTGGCAACAAATTGTGTAAATGCTTATGTACTGTATGTTATGTATACTTAAGCGGAATCCGGGTCGATACTTTACGCAGAGTCAACAATGTAGGTTTTATCGCGGGACGGCTCATATTACAATTATGCGCCATTAAATCTTGAAAAAACAGATGTACAACATTTATATTTCGAGTGTGTACCTCTTAACTGTTAACGTCATAATGGTGTTTTAGTTTTGTCATTCTGCT
>JAUELF010273620.1:0-10742 GCA_031471495.1 Clinocardium nuttallii | reverse complement strand
ATTAAGTTTTTCACTGATGTTCCAACAACCATATAATGATCTTTTTGTAAAGATTTTAACCTTAATTAATAACGCAGATTCGTTATATCAATGATGAACTATTTTCTCACCCTGCGTTAATCGGTGCTAACATGGCTGGCTGCCAACTCCGATTAAAACATGGTTATAATACTATGACCAGGGGCTTAGGCCCCAGTCCAAAAATCAAATATGTTTGTTAACATAAGATGAGATGAAAAGATGTTTTAGAAACAAAGTGTTTGTAATGGAAAAAAAATATATATTTTAATATCAATGAGGATGATAATTAATTGAATGTAGTATGGAAAACAGTATCACTGTAAAGTGCAGTCTCATTTAATAAGGGCCAACAACAAAGTACAATAACACTTATAGGAAACCTTAACGCAAACTCAGGTTCTTTATCCAATGCATTCCCTGTTGCGTGAGAAAGATCCGAACTAAAGTTCCGTTCAAGCAGTATACAGTATATATGATATGCTTTGAGATTTGTTCATCAAATAGTCTAAAGGCATCCAAAAAACTTACACAAACTTTGTATATTACGGATCAGCTACTTAATGGTATTGATTGTGTTTTCGTAAATAATCGTTGTAGAAATAATGAATGCTGTTTGAATGTTGTTAAAGTATAAGCGGTAGCTTAGTTAATATCGACAATATAGCAATGCAGAGATCGTGAGATCAAATTCCTGATTATATCGATTGATTGAAAACAGTCACTGTGGCAAGCAGTAGTCGTCTTCCTCGCCAGGGCAAAATAGTAAATATTTAGGAGGTAGGGAAATTCGTATCTTAGGAAGTATGCTGCATTGAATAGAAGTTCGAGAAAGCCAGGAAAAACATGCGAACTGGAAGGCGGGAATATACCAGAAATACAATTGAAACGGTGTTTAACGTCAAGTGGTAGGTTTATATATGCATCGTAAACGTTTATCTGCACATTATGAATGTCAGTATGACATTGAATAGTATATTAATTCGTTTATTACATTTCTATCCATCAAAGATAAGGATATCTCGGTGAAAGAAAACTCACAATCGTTGATTTATTGTTATTACACACCAGTGTAATAACACTACTTATATTTTACAACAAAATTGAGCATGCGTGTCCCTCCCTTTTTTCCACGGCCACGCCTCGTCCGAAAATAATGCGCAAAGTAGGTAAAAAACCGAAAATAATCCATAGTTATCATACTATGGTGGAAGACGCGTATTAAAAAACTAAATGTATTACAAAAAATAACATTGAAATATTGAAATGTAATAAACAGATTATTCAACTTTTTTTTTCAAAGATAAGATTATATTTCACTCGCCGTCTTGTGAATGGGAGGAGTCACTCCCATTCACACAACGGCTCGTGAAATATTATCTTATCTTTGAAAAAATAAGTTGAATAATCTCTATTTATCATGACGCCGCCGCCCCCAGGAATCGCCGTGGTAACTAAAACATTGGTGAAAGAGGCGTTAAACACCAAACTGTCAATCATTTCTATGAATATTCATATTCCCGTACTGTATATTCACATAAACGTAGGCCTCAACATGCATTAACCATTTCTCTCATACGACAATTCTGCAGCAGACGACTTTAAACATATTTGTTCAAAACATAGAAAATTTCTATAATTAAATGGTTAACCTATGGCTAGAAGTGGAAAACATTGTGTCAAGAGAAGAAATTGCACTATGTTTTCGAAAAGCCGTCTGCTGCAGAGGCGTCAGAAAGCGTCTATATGAGGGAAAGGGTTAACCAACCTTCGGGAATTCTGAAAGTTCTGAAATTACGGACAAGAACGATCAAATCAAATCGAGTAAAAATATTTAGTTTTAAAAATGGGAAGTTCCCTTTCAGACTGCGAGGAAGTGCAGGCTGATAAAAAGTATTCGCTATTCTCTTTTACTGTTTGATGTTCCTATGACGTGGCATCCTTCGTGCGTTTAATATCTCATATTTTGTTGACTGTAGTACTCTTCAGTCGATGTTAAAATTAGATCTGCGTGCTTTTACGTCGTCGGGGACATAATGGAATAGTATTGATCTCCCGTGTCTCAGACCAGTTGCCGTAACGTTGACTTTGTTCCCGGGTAAAACAGTCCACGCGTCTTTTCTACAACTGTACAGTGTGGATTTTAATTCTAGCCTCTTTTATTTGTATGTTGGCTACATTCTTCCAAACATACTGGGCATCATTATACGTCATCGCCTCGGACCAGTTGCCAGAACGAGGTGCCAGTGGTCCGGTGACGCTTTGGCTCATGTTTTCATAAGTGTCCATATATATAAAGCAGTAGCGTGACGTATTCAACTCCACTTTCGCTTTCGTAGGAGCGTGTTTGCGTCTACGAAAGAGGGTTCGCTTTACTTCGCGGCCTCTGTTGATAGTTGTAATAATTTAGTTCCTGGGAGTTGGATTCCTCTGGCATATTTATTCTGCTCAGCTCATTTATAGTGTGTTCCTGACTATTGCAGTTGGAAGCCTGGCGGTAAGGGGAGGTCAGGTTTGCATTATCGGTAGTTCACCCATTTCCGCTATGCTATCCATCATAATGTAATAAAAATGTTCAGCTATCTCTGTCAAAATATAATCGGATACACATAATGCCACCTATCTGTTTAATAATATTAACCTATGATTGCCTGCATCTTTTTCTGACAATCGACTTGTTTATAAAATAAAATTATGCATCATTGTTTCTCTCATTTTCTCAATCTCACTCTCGTTCTCATTTTTTCCTTTACTTTATTTTGTATTTGTGTGTTTGTTATAGTTAATTTGTGATATGTTTGTAGTGCTTGTATACTCTACAAATATGGAGGAAATAAAGAAAATAATAATAATAATCCTGCTAAGGCTTTCATGCTAAGGATCCAATTAAACATAATGACGGTCTTACAAACTATATTAATAATTGAACAAAATGAAGGTTATTCCAATTGTATCAACAATGGAACATAATGAAGGCTATTCCAATTATATCAATACTTGCATACAATTAAGGTTATTCCAATTATCTCAAAAAGCAGCACATAATGAAGGTTGTATTCCAATTGTATCAGCAATTAAACATCACGATCAACCTACTCATACGTGAATTCTAATATATTGATTTTTATACGCACTAAGTACGCTCGAACATGTCTATAATTACGGCTGATATAAAGTTGATGCAGGACAAGTGTTAAAAGTTAAAACACTTTGTGATTAATCGTGTCGACGTGAAATAAGTATGCACATCCATGCAATTAAGTTTTAATAGTTAACTGTTAGTTTGTTGTTAATGCTGTTTAAAAGGAATTTTAAAAATGAACATGGCGACATTTTAATCTTCTATTACCTCGAGTTTTTCTTGATCATCTCCATGAACTATGAGTTTACATAAAAAAAATGCTCATGTTTTTAATGAAACACAATGGGCGCATCTTTTTGACTTTGTAACGGAATGGAAAAACAAAAACAAAGCACAAACAGTAAGAACAGGGCGTCTTAAATAGGTTATTTATCTATGAACGGTGTCTTAACTCTTTCCTACATACATCAAATCTACAGTAGATCGCTTTGAAAGCATTCTGGCAAGAAAACAAATCCACGACTGAGAGTTTTTAGAAATGATTAAATATAGTTGAATACATAGTGGCAAATAGAGACATTGCTCATCATGCGCAATAACTCATTTTGGCACGATGTTTTCAGAGATAGTCTGTTACATGAGCATCAGAAAGCGTATGTTCGTGGGAAAGTGAAAAGTGTGTGCCTTGAATACAAATTTCGACTGAAATATACTGAACGCACAGTTCATTTTACCATCACGTATTTATATAACTATAATGGTGGAGAAATTAAGACGTATTCTTTATCTTTTAAAGCAAAAAGTTGTTTTCAGTTTAAACGAGAAAGAAAATAAACAATTTGCTGATTATTTATCAGTCGAATTTGTGGTTCAGTCATTACGTGCACTTTCCACAATATTTATGTTGGTGCATCCGAATTCTATGACGGTTAACCCGTTCCAATCAGTATACTTGACGCATTTAAAAATAATTTGTTTAATTATCTTCAAAAGTATATACTTTTATTGATAGATATTCCTATTTTCCCTAAATGAGCCGTCCCGCATGAAAACCAAACAGTGTGGACTATGCGTAACGTATCTACCCGGATCAGCCTAAGCAGGCTGACCTGGATGGACACTTTTCGCCCTCAGTGGGTTTTCTATTTCAGGAATCATTACTATATACTTCCATCCCCCTAAGACGAAATGTGGCGGCCCGGATCAGTCTGCGCGGACAGTACAGGCTGATCCGAGTCGATACATTACGCAGAAGCCATTTTGTTGGTTTTCTCGCGGGACGGCTCAAATGTTTGACTGCAGTTTTCTTGTGTGTTCAGGGCAATCCAACCTAAGAACAATTGGGTTAAATACATAGTAGATCAAGATCTGAATATACACCCATGCAGAGTATATTGAGATATGAATATACACCCATGCAGAGTATATTGAGATCTGAATATACACCCATGCAGAGTATATTGAGATATGAATATACACCCATGCGGAGTAGATTAAGATCTGAATATACACCCAGGCAGAGTATATTGAGATATGAATATACACCCATGTAGAGTAAATTAAGATCTGAATATACACCCATGCAGAGTAGATTAAGATGATCTGAATATACAACCATGCAGTCAACCCTTGTTCACATACCATTTGCAGATATTTTCAAGAATTTTATGAGAATCCTAAATAAACTAGGGTTACCATTGGCGAATATTGTAGAACATATGAGCAATATCTCCTTTTGCCGGATTGTTTTAAACTTTATTCATTTATAGAAAGTTTCCCTATTATTTGCAAAATGTTTTCAAAGTCGTCTCCTATAGATTTGTTGTATGTGGGAAAGGGTTAACTTAATTATTACACGCGTCGACACAAATCTGTCTGTGAATCTATGCTAAAGGATCAAACTTGATGCCTTACATAAGTTTCTTGAAACCGTCTACGAGTATGACCATTGTAAGAACAGTACAGTGTCAACTGAGGCTTGCTTCTTTAGATATAGATTGGACGCACATGTATACATGTATAACTTAGCTCTAAGTAATACTTAACAATCTTAAATAAGGTTGGAACACATTCCACCATTCACGTTTAAGTAAATGACTAAGTTGACATAAATAGTAACCATACTTGTTAAGAAATGAAAAGTTAAGGTATGTTATATTAAGAAAACAACATTGATGAAAATAAACGAACTATCTTAGTATCACTTAGCGCAAAGAAGATTTGGTGGAATTGGAGCCAGTAATATCACTGTACGGTACAAATGCAGTTTGAGTGCGTTTAAGTTCGGAAAATGTTAAAAACGTTAGGGCTTTGGCACAACTAATAAATCAACACACTCCTACGCTGATTTACGATACGAATCTAGTTTCTGATGAATCGCTAAATGATAAGGCGTGAATAAATTGACGTAAATTGGTTGAAATGCAGCGGTCGCCCAATTATGGTGGCTGACTTTTTTGCCAGCTCGTGTTTGCGTCATGGTTAACCATCAGCGGGACTATAACACGCCATGTTGTGTTGGTGCTCCGACAAATAAGGAATAAGTCATTGTTACGGTTTGGGCGTGTTTATTCATCCGCGTGCACTCCAACACCACAATACGATTGTCGATCTTGATTGTTAAGTGTCCCGCGAATACGCCAAAAGCCATAAGCGTTGTGTTTGGGCATGTTAACGTGTTGGTGCCACAGCAACAAGTCTAAAGGGCATGGCAGAAATAAGCGACGATTCGCAATACTTTCTATCCATAAGTGTCTGTATACAGGAGGTTTTCATAGTGTTTCTCATGTGTTTGTCCAAAAGGTATCTATGTTATCGTCATGCTGATGATATATGTATGCATCATGTTTTTATTGTAAACACATACACATAAGTCTAAGGATGCGTTGTTTTACTTTTAACGTTTAAGATCTACTTTCTTTTCAATGTGCTTTATAGTTTAACAGGGGTATAATTAAAAACCGGGCAGATGCATTGCAATAGTGTAGAAGTAGCAGACGTTTCGTTTACTATAGTACCAGTATGTTTATGTGAATTTACGAGAATAAACCCTCATCGTATAAACCCGTTCTTGGGGTAATGTTGGCTCTTGTGAGCAAAGCAGCTCCAGATGGAAAAGTCCGATCAAGCTGTCAAGCGTGCACATATGACTTACAGACGCCTCTGTCAACTTGTTTTAATAACACGGAGAAGATGTATTGGCTGAACGTTCATTGTTAAGAATAGGCGACTTGTAACTTGTTTATATTTTAATAACACGGAGAAGATGTATTGGCTGAACGTTCATTGTTAATAATAGGCGACTTGTAACTTTTTTCCCCACGGCCGGGCTCGTATGTTACATTGCGTCCATTTCCGTATAATTGCAAAATATGTTTAAAACTTCTGCAGGCTTTTAATGTGATTGAACTTTTGAGACTTTCGTAAATCATTTTCTCTATACGGGAAGTACGAATCGTTAAAATTACGTCTTTCACCCTATATTTGTCAACGGCGGCTTTTAACGCTGAAGTAGCAGACGGCTTTTTGAAACATATTGGGGACAAACTTTGTTATTGTGAACAACTCAATTGGGATACTTTTCCCAAAACTCAAGATGTTAGATTGATATTTCTTCTCGCACATTATTCATATCTCTGACCTGCAGCAGATTTATACATATCTTTTTTCATTTCCGAACCATTTGCTAACTATGTATCAAAATTGTTTTTTCTCAATACTGCATTTAATAACGATAACGTCTAAATTGGGAAATAATTTTGTCCTATACATTTTGTCCATGTTGTGCAAAAAAGTTGCGTTTCTTTGAGAAACTTTCCTCGCTTGTTAATAATTTCGTAGACTCCTACGCAATTTACCAGAAATGTTTTATTTGCGAACTTGAGATGCACCTATAGATATGTGGAGCCTGTTTATACACTAAGTATAATTATTCTGACATTTTTATGAGTCGTGGCACTACTCTGTTTACTACTCTAGACAAAATAAGATTTAAAAATCCTTTCTCATTAGAATTGAAATGGAAATTCTCGTTTAAACACCGACGAGTTAATCATTTAAAGTATAATTTACCATTTCAATTTGCCATTGCCAATCAATGCAATCGTTCGGATGAATTGCGCACCAACACATGCATACCTGTCCTATGAATCGTTTCCATTTGTTTGTTCTATCTCGTTAAGGGTTATCTATATCTATTCGGGATGCAATTTGCTAAAAATAGTTCTCGATGAAATGGCTTCGCGATTAAGCAAATTTATCCCATTAAGACTAGAAAAATTGATTTTAAAACGATGCAACGCTAATTAAATGCACAGTTACCGTGCTGATTAATTTATCTGTATTGAGCCTCGCCTTTCACCAATGGTCTAAATAGTGTTATCGAGAATGTAGCTTGGGATACATGAGGTATTTTTTATTGTAGGTGAGAAAAGGCATGAAGACACCGTGATATAACAAAATTACTAGGGACAACGCAGTTAAACTCAAATTTATCATTAATCAATAGAACGATTTAGTGTTCTGCGTATTTAAAACATGTTCATTATATTTGTTTATACTTTCAGATATGTCTGTTTGTTTCACTACATATCGACAATGTGCACGGTAAGTAATTGTCTCTACACTATTCCGCCTTGTAACAGTCCTGTGAGCAGTTAAACAGTTTGGTGGTGCACGGTTGCAAATCAACTTAACATCACAGCTACTAAGCGTAGCAGTCATTTGATTCTCGGATTGAAAACCGTGAGATACCAAGCAGTTTCACTGAACGCATAGGCAGATAACCCGGTCGTTCACACCGTCTATTTACTTCAACACTTATATGAGCTACCTCGCGAGTAAACCACCAACAGTGTGGTCTCTGCGTAAAGTATTGACCCGGATCAGTCTAAACATGCCGTGCAGACACTTTTCGCCTATTGTGGATTTTGTGTTTCAGGAATAATTGCTCTATACCTCTATCCTTCGGAGACGAAATGTGTCGGCCCGGATCAGTCCGCAGGCTGATTTGGGTCTATACATTACGCAGTTGCCATAGATTACCAACCTGCCAGCATGGATAATGATTTGGAAGGGGGTTCATTTTTAAATCAACGCATGTTTTTTTCTTTTCAAATGTATTTGTAATGTTTATATGTTTATTCATTTACTATATCTCTCCAACAATGGGCTCCCTCATCTTAACAACTATATCAACGACATTTTCAAATATGAGTGATTTACGCAAATTAATATGAACCATTCCGCGAGAAAACCAACATTGTGGACTTTGCGTAAAGTACCGATCCGGAACAGCCTTAGCATGCCGCGCTGGCTACCCCAGATAGACACGTTTCGGCTCCTGTGGGTTTTCTGTTTCATGAATCATTCTCTTTACCTATATTCCCCTGAGACGAAATGTGTCGCCCTGGATCAGTCTGCGCGGACGGCACATGCTGATCTGGTTAGATACATTACGCAGAGGCCATAATGTTTCTCGCCGGACGGCTAAATCAAACGCTGTTTGGATTGCCATTATTTAGTGTATCCACAACGAAGGTTCGAACTTATGTAAAATGAGAATTGAAGAACATAAAATACGCCAATTATTTGCGTTATAGAGATAGCTTGTGAACAAATTAACATTTGCTAAATAACGCATCCCTCACATAACTGGAAGTCGCTGATGCAAACGCAAAATGCTTTATAATAAATCGTTTTCTTATAAGTTTCCGAATGTTACATCTTTTACATAAACCACTACAAAGTTCCATCTCCAGATAATTAGCGCTTTCATCGTGCACGTTAGTGAGAAGTTTTTGTTATCATAAAAGATATTACATCACATTCCCAAAACGATTAATTGCTACCTGTCGATCAACACTGCTTCGTTAGAATAATAATTGCGATTTATTGTAATATTTTCTAATGATTTATTGATGTGCAGCAGCAAAACACGTCCAATATATCTCGTAGACTACAAGCGAGGCGCCACGTGGAGGCCAATGAAGGCGCCAACGTAAAATGTGTCCCCAAAGTATAAATAATTAGGAATGGCTTAGAGGTGTCATTTCCATATACTCAGTCTAAGATTCGATATCTCGTTTAAGTGTAGATATGCCTCTGATTCAAGTAAAGAAGATTCAAGTAAAGTATTGCTTTGTACCGCTATATTGCTTCACAATAGTGTTTGTTTGCGGTGGAAAACCATGCATGTAACTGTTAGTGGTATCAGGGATATCACCACGTTAATGGCATGACAAAGCGGTTGCCTTTTTAATTCATACGGGCACCTCGATTAAATCTGATTGAGCCGTCTCGCGAGAAAACCAACATTGTGTATTCTGCATAAAGTGTCGACCCTGATCAGCCTAAGCGTGCCGCGCAGGCTTACCCGGAAGAACACCTTTCGCCTCCTGTAGATTTTCTGTTTCAGGAATCATTACTCTATACCTCTATCTCTCTGAAACGGCCAGTGCAGACTGATCTGGTCGATACATGACACAGATGCCATAATGTTGGTTTTCTCGCTGATCTGGTCGATACATGACGCAGATGCCATAATGTTGGTTTTCTCGCTGATCTGGTCGATACATGACACAGATGCCATAATGTTGGTTTTCTCGCGGATCTGGTCGATACATGACACAGATGCCATGATCTGGTCGATACATGACACATATGCCATGATCTGGTCGATACATGACACAGATGCCATGATCTGGTCGATACATGACGCAGATGCCATAATGTTGGTTTTCTCGCGGGACGGCCCATACTTATTAAAATTAGTTTTTAATTATACTATATATTATATTTGTGTTCATGACAGAACAATATTCCGCTAATGCATTTACACGTATATTTGGCAGAATGAGAGGGCGTTTAGTTACATCTGTTCCGTCTGGCTCGTGTGCGTTTTCAGTCGACATCGGGTTGTTTTGTTTAGAAAGTTAATGGTCGAATTCTGCAATAGACAAGTGCATAACGAGTTTATTTCTGATCAGAGCAAGTATTGCACATGACGAACACCATCCTAGTGATAGATAACTTGAACGAAATTTGTAATTAATTGTGAATGCAACGAAGTTATTTTTGGTCCAGCTTCAATTTCAACAGGAAATGTTCGTTGGCAATAAGGTGTACATAACATAAATTCCTCTTCTAATAATGAAGCATTTTCCTGTCAAAAGAAACGTTCACAGCTACAGTGCATTTCTTGGCACTACTTGATGAGTTTTGACTGTTTTTGTATCGAGTTGCTTCTCTGTACACCCAGTATTATGATTCCATAATTACAACACCAGATGGTACAATAAGTGATTCGATGCCACAATACCGTAAGGTTACCAGTTAACAAGAAAATGGTATGTTTGCGTGGTATTATTTATAATAACGGATTGTTGAAGACAATGCACTTCTGGTTTCTCATTGGTTTTTGTTTGGGTTTTTGGTTTATTACATATCAAAACATTTTCTGGGATATGAAAAAGTCCAAATCATGTTGTCGTCATTTGAAATGTGCATACAAAGGGGATTTGTTGCCAAGTCTTGTGAATGTCTTGACTGATTACTTAAAATTAGGAAAATCATGAATTTAACATATATCAAAGACATTATAAATCATGAATTTAACATATATCAAAGACATTATAAATCATGA
>JAUELF010273609.1:0-10742 GCA_031471495.1 Clinocardium nuttallii | reverse complement strand
GCACGACGGACGGACGCCGGACAAAATGTGATCCCAATAGCTCACCTTGCACTTCGTGCATAGGTGAGCTAAAAACTCTATAATTGAATGGAAAACCTATGCCTCAAATTGGAAAGCATTGTGGCAAAAAGAGAAATTGCTTGTTTTGAGCAATTTCTTCTTTTGTCACTATGTTTTCAAAAAGCCATCTGAGGCAGAGGCGTCAGAAAGCATCTATATGAGGGAAAGGGTTAAAAAGATTTTCCATATTTCAAACAAAGACATTTTTAAAGTTTTCTGATGCAGATTTATTATAGGTTGGTTTCCAATTTAGAAGAGTCTAAAATGGTGAAGGGTTGTTAGTATAGTACCAGACTTACCCCAGGGTTGGTCTATCCGACTATCCAGTTTGAAATCTGTGTGAAAAGCCTGACAATATATTCTGACAAGCTGTTTAATAGATGTTTGTAAAGCTTCCAGTCCTTCCTCTTGCTCTTGAATTAATGACACTTTTAAACTGCAATGGAAGACAGAGACATAGGTAACTCATGAATAAATGACACTTTTAAACTGCAATAAAAGACGTAGACCTAGGTAACTCTTGAATTAATGACACTTTTAAACTGCAATGAAAGACGTAGACCTAGGTAACTCTTGAATTAATGATACTTTTAAACTGCAATAAAAGATGGAGACCTAGGTAGCTCTTAAATTAACGACACTTTTAAACTGCAATGAAAGATGGAGACATAGGTAACTTTTGAACTAAAGACACTTTTAAACTGCAATGAAAGATGGAGACCTAGGTAACTTTTGAATTAGAAGACAGTTTCAAAAAGTCTTCTGCTATTAAGGTCTCAAATATAGACTGTATCAGGTAAAAGATTTAACAATCAAAACAAGAAACCAAGTGATTTACCTTCCCCTCTGTAAGGTCCCATACCCTCCCTCTGCATGTTCCAGATTGTGCGACCTTTTAGCGACATTCTGTTTCATCTTCAGCAGGTTTGATTCCACTCGGGACAAGGATTTTGCAATGTCGATTGTCTCGATGTTTGAGAGAATATTGCACACCGCCTTCACAGCCTGTTTCACGCTCTGGAACTGAACCTGTTCCATCTGATCCTGATAAGATACAAAAAATTGACAGTTTCTGAATTGTTAACAAAATGAGATGTGATCATCCTTAACCCTTTCCCACATATAGATGATCTCTGACGCCTCTGCAGCAGACGGCTTTTTGAAAACATAGTGACAAATGAAGAAATTGCACAAGACGTGCAATTTCTCCTTTTGACACAATGTTTTCCACTTTTAGTCATAGGTTATCCATTCAATTATAGAGATTTTCTATATCTTTTGACAAAATGTGTTCAAAGTCGTCTGCTGCAGAATTGTCGTATGAGGGAAAGGGTAAAGAGTCATATAGATTGGCGATATTTGATTGGTTGGCGATATTTGATTGGTTGGCGATGATTTCAATAATTGTTCAGTTATACCACGCCGGTGATGTTTACGGCATGTTTAGTTCACGTAGTGACGGTTCCCATGGCAAAAAAGGGTACTTAATACAAGCTGTACCTTCATATGCAAATATGTTGGCCGAGCTGGTTGGTTCTCGCAACCCTTTGATTGACCTCCTGCATCGATATTGACTGTTCTACCGGGACACGGCATTGTGAGATGATTGGGATGCGCCGGCTTGGATGCTCTCTACTGGTGTCACGGGATCTGCTTAATCCGTTCCATCTCTCAAAGGGGGACTATGCTGTTATCCTGATTCAGGCGGAATCTGAGGCATTCGTAAAACAGGCAATGCAATTTAAATTTGCAAGTCTCGTGATAATACAATGACGTTCTCTTTTGTGACGTTCTTGAAGCAGATTCCAATTTAGAAGGGGGAAAAGAACAAAATATTATTAATTCTGTGTTAAAGATGTGCATTGTTTTAGCCAGAGGTTTTTATTTTTAAACTAAAAAGTTGAATGGTGTGCTTCTCGGTTCTGTTACAGTAACGACGCGTGTAGAATGACGAGTCACACGCGACGGTTTAAAGACAGTCGATTCACCGAGGAGGACGAGGAAGAGATAGATGGTTGTGTCGCCGGTACAGCAGGTGTGTATGTTATTAGGTGATACGAGTAACTATTAGTAGCATTCCTGCATAGCGGAAGTGCTAATCGATGCCACACACAAACTAAAGGGAGTTAACTGTTGTAACAACTGATAAGAAGTGATGACCCCCATTGATTTTGATTTCTTTACGCTGAATACGAATTAGTCGTATTGCTCTAATATACCGGCCCGCTCTCTGCAAATCCCACTTCGGTATATATTTAAAACAAACACAGTTAAATAACCGCCTCAGCGGTGTAGTTGTAGAGCGTCTGCGTCGGTATAGGAGGTCGCGAGTTCGACCCCGGCCGGGTTATGCCAAATACTTTAAACATATTAGTAATTACTTTCCCTCCTAGGTGCTCAGGTGTTTTGTTAGGCATTATGATTGACTCGCTGGTTTCAGGATAACATGGACTAGTAGTACTGGTTATTTGCTTGTGAAACTCTGTGCTCTAATTGAAAAACACCATACAAACTAGGACCTTTATATGTTTAAGTATATAACGTAACTGCCTTATAACAATATTCAGGTATAACCGTTTTACACATAACCCACGACATGCGCTACACGCCCGTCCATCTCTCTGTGTCATTGTTTTGAAAAGTATTCAAATTGAATTAGCATATTCGTTTATATATTTTTTAACTTTCTGACATATATAGACGACTTTTTGGCGGCTCTGTAGAAGACCAGTGTCGACAGCTTTGTTGGGAAAGTGATAAACTGTTCTTTATGAACTATTTCGAATGTTCCCTGAACGTTTTGAACAAGCTCGATCTCAATTCTAAACTTTCAATTTCTCTCCCAGATTCACGTAAATGTTAATTAAGACGTTTATTTGGTCGAAAGCACTTAAAACGTCACATTATATAACAGATTAAATACTTTTTATACGTTCAGGTGTTGCATACGTCCGAGGTGCTTGTCTCTCTGCGCCATATTTCCGTAAACTTGCATACAACTTCGGCATCGGGGAGGCGTCCACGAGTTTTAACGGGGTTATCATAGCTGCACACGAAGTGGGACATTTGTAAGTATGACGTCACTGACCATTTCCGTCACACAGACGATTATAAACACGAAAAACAACATTTGGAACAAATTCTTTTTTAAAAAAAAATTGTTTTCAAGTTTGTTTGTATTCCTTATATTGTTTTTATGTGATTACTCATTTCGTTCAAAGCAAACTACTCATAAGATTATCACTGACGCATTTTGACGGAATGGTAGCGGACGACTTTTGAAAACACTTTTGATGTGCAATTTCCTCTTTGGCCACAATGTTTTCAACTTTATTTAACAATTATGCTATATTTTATAAGATTTATCAGATTTTGCCACCATGTTTTCAAAGTCGTCTGCTGCAGATTCACTGTATGCGGGAAAAGGGTTAAACGTTATTAAATTTTTTTTTTTTAAATGTTATAGACAGCATTTATTTATCACCTAGAAAATATGTTTATTTGAATATTCAAATATAGCTGACGGATAGTTCAAAGCGAGATGTACTTCGATATATAATAAATTTGACCTTTATTGACATTTCATATTTAATTTAGTATCACATTATGCATTCCTCGTAACATTAAAAAGTACGGATAATGACAAATGAGCCGTCTCGCCAGAAAACCAACATTATGGACTCTGCGTAAAGTGTCGACCCCGATCCGCTTAAGCATGCCGCGCAGGCTAACGCGGACAATCACGTTTCGCCTCCATTTTCTGTTTAAGGAATCATTACTCTTTCGCTCTATCCCTCTGATACGGAATGTGTCGGCCCGACTCAGTCTACACGGACAGTGCAGGCTGATCTGGTCGATACATTACGCAGATACCATAATGTTGGTTTTCTCGCGGGACGGCTCATATGTTGATTTGTTTGATCTGTTACGCCTGTTTGATTAAGTTCATGAAATATCCATTTCTAATTTCTAAACGCATTTTGACGCATCTGAAGCAGACGGCTCTGGAATAAGGACTGACAAAAGTACAAATTGGTCAAGATGAGCTATCCGCTTTTGCCACACTGGTTTCAACTTTCTTCAATAGACATACTTTCATTTGTGAGTTTTCAATAGTTTTGCTTAGAAGTTTTCAAAGTCGTCTGCTGCATATGTGTTGTCTATGGGCATGGGTTAACTAATCGATCCCGATAGCCTAGTGGTCAAGGCATATTCTTCGTTAGCAGGAAGCTAAATATTTAAATGCCAGTATTGGACATGGGTTCATTTCTAATATGGCCGATTAGTTTGTCGCCAGCAAGTTAAATACTAGGTAACTAGGTTTTTAAACAGAATATTGTTCGGGAAGTAACATGAGATGCAGGACAAAATGTGTGTCTCAGAACTAACTGACCATTTCACCAGGAGTGACACTGTAACAAATACAATCTGTAACATTTACTAAATATATTTCCAACTGTCACATGTCTCAAACAGTCACGTGACATCAACATTTCGACGTGAATCGGGAGTAATCATTCCATACGTTTGTATGTATATGATAATTTATACAATTGGTAACTTTAGGTCATTGGAACGTCGCTCAACGTTTACCATCTTATAATAATTGAAACAGTGAGTCAAGCATCTTGCGAACTATGGTTGGGTAGATTGTTACAGAACCACCACGAGAAAACCCACCTTTGGAACTTTATGATCGACAGATACCCTTTTTTCTTAAATTACCACCCGCTTTCCAACACGCAACAAACCTACCACATGCGACTTTGAAAACATTTTGTCAAAAGATTAAAAACATTCCAAGAATGAAAGAATACTTATTGAATACGGTCGAAAACATTACTGCAAAAGAAGAATTCTCTCAGTATGATCACCAAATTATTTTCAAAAAACGTCTGCTGCAGATGTATCAGAAAGTGTATTATGTTGGAAAGAGTTAATAGTCAGAGTCTGTCCATCATAGAATCTCCATGATGGTGTAGTGGTAGTGCGTCCATCTCGGGTGCGGGAGGTCGTGTATTTGATGCCCTGCCGAATCATACCAAAGACTTTAAAATTATAGTAATGACTTTCCATCATCCGTGCTCAGGATTGTAGGGTTAGCCGTAAGACTGACTCTCTGGTGACTTGTAAATAGACAAACCATTTTATAAATTATGTATAAATCATCAATCACTTGAACACGTCGAAAACTGGAGGTAAATTGTTGAATCCCTTTCGACAGGTAGTCGGACGAGATCAAGTTGAACAGATACGAGCCGTCCCACGAGAAAACCAACATTTTGCGTAAAGCATCGACCCGGATCAACCTAAGCATGCCGCGCAGGCTAACCCGGACATACACTTTTCGCCTCATGTTGATTTTCTGTGTCAGGATTCATTACTCTTTACATTTATCCCCCTGAGACGGAATGTACCGGCCCGCATGAGCCTGTGCGGACAGCGCATGCTGATCTTGTTGATTCATTACGCAAATGCCAAAATGTTGGTTTTTCGCGCGCGACGACTCATATATAACCTCAAAAGGTCCCTGTTTGGTGTTTCTTTCTATAGATTCATATCTTTTTCAGATTAGGGGCGTATCATGACGGGGAGGCGGAGGCAAGGGCGTGTCCAAGTAACTCTGGGTATATAATGAGCTATTCCAGGGAAGATGCTTACAAGTTCAGCCGATTTTCACCCTGCTCTATTACTAGTTTCCAGAATTTCCTAAAGTAGGTCGGGTTTTCTATTTAGTTTACTTATTTGAATCGTTCAACCTGATACAGACGTATTTAAATGAGCCGTTCCAAGAGAAAACCAACAGTTTGGACTCTGCGTAATGTATCGACCCAGATCAGCATGCGCAATTCGCACAGGCTAATACGGGCCGACACATTTCGTCTCAGGGAGATAGAGTAATCATTCCTAAAACAGAAAATCCACAGGAGGCGAAAAATGTCTGCCCGGATATGACTGCGCGGATATGACTGCCCGGATATGACTGCGCGGATATGACTGCGCGGATATGACTGCCCGGATATGACTGCGCGGATATGACTGCGCGGCACAATGTTGGTTTACTGGTGGGCTCATATGTATTTGTAGCAGACGAATTTGAAGACATTTCGGAATAATGTCACCTTTTTTCACACTGTTCTTGACCTATATCAAGTTTCATTTTCCCCATGTATAACAAGGGACTTGCTGTGCTTTTTGCTTAAACATTTTCAAAATCTTCCGCAGCAAATTTGTTTAGTGTTGGAAGGGTCGAATGTAATATATCATTGTTTTGTTTCTAATTAAGTTTCAACTATTTTTGTAATGTATTGTAATATATTGTTACGTGTTAGTCTGTGAAACGTCATTAAATATGTAAATGTGGCCTACTTAACATCTGGTCTAAACTTTTCGCCAATGCAGCAGACATATTGTCAATGTTTTATTAATATTAATAATTTCCTTTAATCTATAAATCTTCTCCCCGTCTTACAGTTTATTTGAATGTCCTCTAAAAAAGACTAGCCTATTCATACTTCATAACCTTATTCATAGCGAACGCTTCTGAATCATAACCATCTAAATAACGCTATATATGATAACAACTCTTTATTTAACTAGAGTTTTAAATTAGATGCATCTAAATAACGTTTTATTAAAGCAAACGTGTGTTGTATGTGTAGTTATGTTGGACATATCTATCTACCTACCTACAATTTAACAAACAGACGACTTTCATTGTTACAGACTTCATTCATGACGTTTGAGAAAAAAGTAATTTTACCATAGCTGGTTTAACTTTTCTACACATATTATATTTTCGATTACCGTTCTTTTTATTCTTCACCTCGAATGTTATCGAATGATGCGACTTTAAACCCTTTCCCACATACAGCAAGTAATCAGTAGAATTGATAAACAATCACGTTAAACGTACGAAAAATTTATACACCTTATATACCTTTTTAAAACATATACTGGGAACAATATTTATGGGAATGCCGCATTTGAGCAGAAATCAGGTATACTAAATTATCGACGTGCATATCATACACATAGGAAAATAATTATATGTTCCGTGCCCCACGGGCATTGAAGCATCCCCGACACCATCTGGGAAAACTGAAGTTCATTATGCCTTGGTAACCGTGGCCATATTTCTAATAATGCGTGCCCAAGTTGTTGCAAAGTGTTGCAACCCACATGTGTTCACGTCCCATATGTGTTCACGTCTCATATGTGTTCACGTCCCATATGTGTTCACGTCCCATATGTGTTCACGTCCCATATGTGTTCCATCGAAGACATGTCGTGATACCTTGATGCAACAGCAACACGAGCGGTTTGAGTACTTGCATTACCATCAGTAATTGCATTGCCATCCTGGAACTCATATCAGTGTTTAATTCGGACAACACCAACATTCCGACAGGCGCGCTGGGCTAATGGGATGACGACTGTACGTAAAATTGGGTACACATAACGTTAACCGGTCATGTGCCCATGCAAGGTTATTAAATCCGACTTGACAATACGATACCACCATCCCTATCGTGCTATTGGACTACCGGATGGTACCCCTCTTGAAGCCATCTCCAACGATGTATCTCCTTTCTGTAAAGTTCAAACAGTACCTCGGTTCACCTCGATTCGTGGGAAAACGTTGCGCCCATTCCGCTCTTGTAGCCCCGCAAACCGTTGTGTCCACTGATTTCTGAGGCATCTGTTTGCCTTCGTAAGGTGCTTCCTTTGAATGGACGTCGTGATTTCGAATGTCGGTTTCCGATTGCATCAGTGAAGCCCTATCCTGTACACATCCTTCGTTTTACCTGACGAATAAACTATTCGGTTGTGCCTTATTTCGGCAAGAGTGTTAATAACCAGGATTTAACACCGATGACGGCAGGAATGGCATGTGTTGAGATTTAGCAACTTTGCTACACGATTTCGATAAATGCGGCCGGTCAAACACAGCTGGTAATTTTCATATTTTCCAATAAGTCAAGGGGTGCCTTTAAATATTTCTGCCGTTGTACTTGTAGTTGGCCACGTTGTGACAAAAGACGATAAAGGATTTCAATATTAGCATTTCCTTCTTCTGTCACCATGATTTCAACGTCGTATGTTAGAGATGCGGCGATATGCGTCTGCATTCGGTAAGGGGTAAACTGTCATATCAAAAGCATATGTATTTAATGTATGTTTCAATAAGTTGCTCTACAATGATAATGACAATGCTCTCATGACAATGGATTTAATGCATGTGTCAATAAGTTGCTCTACAATGATAATGATAATGCTCTCATGACAATGGATTTAATGCATGTGTCAATATGTTGCTCTACAATGATAATGACAATGCTCTCATGACAATGGATTTAATGTATTTGTCAATAAGTTGCTCTACAATGATAATGACAATGCTCTCATGACAATGGATTTAATGTATTTGTCAATAAGTTGCTCTACAAAGACAATGACAATGATCTCATGACAATGGATTTAATGCATGTGTCAATAAGTTGCTCTACAATGACCATGACAATCATCTCATTACAATGGATTTAATGTATCTGTCAATAAGTTGCTCTACAAAACATGAGAAAAAAGAATGAATGCCATCTTAATTTGTTCTGCATCGCGAGAAATCCCCATGTTGATATCAGATAAAAGTACACCTGTATGAGACACACGTGATATATGAGCCGTCCAGGAAGAAAACAAACAGTATGGCCTCTGCGTAATGTATCGAGCCAGATCAGCCTGCACAGTCCACGCAGACTGTTCTGGGCCGACACATTCCGTTTAAGGGGGGATATAGGTATAAACTTACTATAAAGTGATGATTCCTGAAACAGAAAATCCACAGGAGGTGAAAAGTGTCTATCCGGGTTAGCCAGCGCGGCATGCTTATTTTGATCCGGGTCGATACTTTACGCAGAGTCCACAATGTTGGTTCTCTCTCGGGACGGCTCACATGTGTATTGTTTAGAGTAGATAATATCTTGTAGGTAAATAAAAAAAATCAGCATCATGACCAATTGCTGCTGATGCGCAGAAAGGAAAGGTTTACTAAAATGTAATTTTAGATTTTTAAAACTCGCGTACTATTAGGTTAACAGAAACAACACGTTTGTCATTTGTAAAATCGTTTCCTGAAACAGACTTCGGATGCCTTTTCGATAGAGAACTTCTGAACTTGTTGCTGCAAACGGAGAAATTGCTAAGATTCAGGAGCGTGTATTAGTATATAGTATAACTTAATCTTTATACCAAGTTATTTTAACCCTTTTCCTCATACGACAATTCTGCAGCAGACGACTTTGAACATATTTTGCTCATTTTCTGCATTAATCACCCTGAAAATAAAGAACAAGATCACATTGTTGTCTTTCCATTGATGGTCTTAAACGCAGGTTCTTCATTTAACTAATAATCATTTTGTTATTATGTTTCTAAAGTACATGATACTCTCCCTAAAGTTTTACCCTTTCCCTCATACAACAATTCTGCAACAAACGACTTTGAACATGTTTTGTCAAAAGAAGGAAAATCTCTATAATTGAATGGATAATCTATGACAAAAAGTTTGAAACATTGTGTCAAAAGGAGAAGTTCCACGTTTTGTTTTCTGCTGCAGAGGCGTCAGAAAGCGTCTGTATGAGGGAAAGGGTTAAATATGCACAATGTTGGTTTTCTCGCGGGATTGCTCATATTGGCTGCACTTATATTTGAATGACTATACTTTACGCTGACAGTGAAGACTCTGGTGAGGCTGTGATTATTCCGACAGGCTCGTCAGAGTTTTTACTTTTCGTATTTTGAACAAATACCTTCGTCCTTGACGCCACTGGTGTGTTTACAGAATGTCAAAATTATCAATGCTTACAATTACTGGGATGCACCTTTTAAATATGTCCTATCGCTATGCACATAATTGATTGATAGTTAATACATTTGCATAATATATAGATTTCAAAGGTTACATCAATTAAACCGATAAGGTTCTTCACATTTAATTGATTTTTAATGATGTGAAAAGACAAAACAGGAAAGCTTGATGACATAGATAGAATATTTGATAGTATGTACGAGGCGATCAACTGGATTGCTCCGCACCCTTTAAAATATTTAATATTTACATGCACTCGTCCAATGTCAACGATAAGACCACACCCTTTTACCTCTGCATAATAAGCAGATTCGTAACATTTTCTTTTTCTGTTCTCACACCGTTCTATTTATATATCATAGGTTTAAATGGTATCATACAGAAGACCATTCGGGTACGTACTAGGTGAATAGATCAATGCCATTTCAGTTTAGACTAGCACTCACCGAGCACTGATAACTCAATTGGTATATATGCATCAGTAACGTAATATACACACTCAGTGCGTAAAGACAACCTGTTAACACCACTGGTATATATGCATCAGTAACGTAATATACACACTCAGTGCGTAAAGACAACCTGTTAACACCACTGGTATATTTGCATCAGTAACGTAATATACACACTCAGTGCGTAAAGACAACCTGTTAACACCACTGGTATATTTGCATCAGTAACGTAATATACACACTCAGTGCGTAAAGACAACCTGTTAACACCACTGGTATATTTGCATCAGTAACGTAATATACACACTCAGTGCGTAAAGACAACCTGTTAACACCACTGGTATATTTGCATCAGTAAC
>JAUELF010273598.1:0-10742 GCA_031471495.1 Clinocardium nuttallii | reverse complement strand
ACACTGTCCGTGTCAGTGATGTAGTGGTTAGTCACACTGTCCGTCTCAGTGATGTAGTGGTTAGTCACACTGTCCGTGTCAGTGATGTAGTGGTTAGTCACACTGTCCGTCTCAGTGATGTAGTGGTTAGTCACACTGTCCGTCTCAGTGATGTAGTGGTTAGTCACACTGTCCACCTTGGAAGCAGGAGACATACCAAAGACTTCAAAAAGAGCGCCAGCCATCACTCGTCTGGTTTTTTCTAAGTCGAAGAAGGGGCATTACTAAATAATTATTAAAGCCAGAGTTATTTGACTTGGTATAATAGACATGTGTATTGTTCCTAGGAACAAGTGTACAAAGTTTCATTTAAAATGTTGAACAGTTTTTGAGTTATGATATAAGGTTAATTAAGTTTTGGTACGACGCAGACAACTAATAATAGCTAAAAATAGTAGGTATACTGTGATATGACTGTCACAGATACTGTTGAAACTGGCGTAAAACACATACATTTAACATAAACTAGATAATAGTTTGAGTTACTGGTCATTTCCCCCACATTATCTCCCTTTAATACAACTCGATTAAACCCTTTGTGATGGGTACCCAAAATTAAAGTATTTTCAGTACTCACAATGTAGGGTTTAAGGATAACATCAGGATTTTAGATCATGACCTAATAATTGATCTAGAACTTATAATGAAGTACATTAAATTTAAACATCTTAACCCTAAGGTCAAATATA
The DNA here is from genome assembly GCA_031471495.1 of Clinocardium nuttallii. Lineage (NCBI taxonomy): Eukaryota > Metazoa > Mollusca > Bivalvia > Cardiida > Cardiidae > Clinocardium > Clinocardium nuttallii. Next base: position 10,014 of record JAUELF010273598.1, on the reverse strand, counting down.
TATGTGGTGTAATTAAGCCATGTATATTCACTGTTACTTATCTGTTTTATCAAAGTCAATTATCATTCCTTCTTGTTCAAAAGGTGTTTTTCCTTACATTTCCTTGTTAAAAACAGATTAAATCATCATTTGATCCCAAGTCCTTTCTTTTAACCTTTTCCAAGTCATGACAGATCTGCAACAGAATTTAAGACTTTGAAAACATGAAGGGAAAGATTTCGAAATTTAACTATCAAAGTATTATTATTTAAGAAAAAAAGGGAAAAGATTGTGGCAAAGGGAGAAAGTGTTCATTATGAGCAATTTCATCTTTGGCTACAACGAAGTAGTCACCTGCAATTTTGTCTAAATGCACCTACAATTTTTAGTGGGAAAGGGTTAAAATGATCTTTGATGTTTACAATGTCTATCTAGAACAATCTCTCCTTCTTTCCACAACAATTTCAAGAGTTAATTTGCAGCCTTTGATTTGTAAAAAGCCTATACTCTGTAAAAGTTGATGAGCCCTCATGATGTCCCTGGATTGATCCCATAATGCCTGTTTAAATTCCTGTGGTTCCTGTCAAGACCCACTGAACCCATCATATCTCATGATGTCAGTGAGGCAATAAAAGCAGCCACCTAAACTATCATCTCATAATTATGAAATCAAACAAGAATGTTAAACCACCTATTTATTTACCTAAACTTTCTTTGCCATCTGATCTATATCTGGGACAACTAATACGGGGAAGAGAAACAAGAGTGATAAGCCCCTATTGCTTGTCGTCTTTACAAAATTATTGGTGTATGTAATCCTCAATAAGCGGGTATAGATAAAGTTTGTATAGGTAATGTGGAATATCGATGGATAAGAACGACAAGCATATTATAAAGCGCTATATAGCTTAATATATCACACTCGTTCCTCTTCCCTGTATTAGTAGTCCCAGATTATATTATACAGCATAATGAGCATTTAAATTATCTTGATAATTTTCTTAGTTTTTCACAGATTTGTATTAACCAAACCTGCAGTAGACAACATATAAAGCATCTTGGATAACATAAAACAAATCAACAGCAGATGACATTATAATCACCAATACAAAATGATGTAAAATCTCTATTTATAAATGAATATTAAATATTACAGACAGTTGAAATCATTGTGGAAAATGAGAAATTAATAATTTTTCCAAAATGATTTTCAAAGTCGTCTGCTACAGAGGCGTCAAAAAGCGTCTATATCTTGGAAAGGGTTAATAAATAAAGAACGAATTTTTATGTAATCGGATCAGTTAGGCAATGCATCATGTGACAATGGAAGGCGCAAGAGGCGTACAGAATGGTAAAGTCGCAGGACCACTGAGCTTTGATCAATGGTCTCCCAGTGTGATAGCAAATCTGTTGCAGCCAATCAATAACATTCATCACATTGTAATAATAACACTTAACCCTTTCCAACATACAACAAATCTGCAGCAGACAACTTTAAAACATGTAGGCAATAATTTTCTGCATCTCAATTAATAAAAGTATAAATATCAAATAAAGCTGAAAATATTTTGTGAAGGGAGAAAAACTTATTATGTGCAATTTCTTTTTTTGCAACAATGTTTTCAAATTCTATCTGCTCCAGATGGTTCTAAAGGCACCAATAAGTGGGAAAGGGTTAGCCTCTACATGACTGTAATCAAACATGTTTTTTTTAAAACAAGAGATTACACCAAATATAAGGCTGTCCATTCTGATCTTTGTGTACAACCCTGATCTATATTTGAATACAAAAGGATTTAACTGATTTTTTCCAGAATAAAACAGTGTAAAAATGCAATTTGTGACAGAATAGCAAAGAAAACAAGAGTGCCACAAGCGAACGCCAAGGCTTGTCTACTTTTTTTTAAGTCGAAAATAGGGGCATTACTGAATAGTTATTTAAGCCAGAATTATGTGACTTATTATAGACATGCATATTGTTCCTAGAAACATGTGTACTAAAGTTTTATTTGAAAATGTTGAACGTTTTTTGAGTTATGAGGTAAGGAGGTTAAAGTATTGTGACGACGACTACACCAAGGGTATCACAATACCCAGACTTATTTTCTTCACAAAACAGACAAGCTAAAAGTTCTAATTTGAATTCCTTCCTTTCCTTTGTAATTTGTCTAAGCAGATAACTAAACATTATATTATACCCTCAGCTGAGTTAAGTTTATATTTCTAGATAGACATCTGTCAGCTTTATTAAACAATATTTTCTGAACACCAATGTCACAGCTGTCAGGAGCCATTATAACCCGAGTCCATACAGCCATTCAACAACATTGCATATTATATACATAGTATATCACTATCATAAAGCACAGTTAATTCTTGGACTTGACGAGTCTCAGTGCCACCTAGAATTGTCTATGAACTCTTCTTCATAATTAATGTACAGCTAAACAAGTCCAATTAAAAAGAATTCAGCACAAAAAGGTTAACCCTGTCAAACCAAAATTTCCAAAACACACTTTGAAAATATCCAGACAAAATTGATGGTTGATTTATTGTTTGTTTGATGTTTTACCCCATTTAAAGAAAAACCCTAGTTACATTAAGGCATTTCCTGGGTTACAAAGTTAAAAGTTATACTGGTCCATTTATCTTGACACCAGCCAGCCTGAGTCCTTATAAATGCTAACTCCATAATCCTGGGTGCCAAGGAGTGCAGCCATAACACATGGAATATGATCGATTGAAACCATTATGATCTATTGAAACCATTATGTAAACAATTTAAACATGGAATATGATCTATTGAAACCATTATGTAAACAATTTAAACATGGAATATGATCTATTGAAACTATTATGTAAACAATTTAAACATGGAATATGATCTATTGAAACCATTATGTAAACAATTTAAATTGCTCATTAGTTAGCAATTTCTCCTTTATCACAATTCCTTGAACAGCCTTATATTGCTCACCTGATTTAATAGAACTTAAATAGTTTTCAGTAGTTTACTCTCTACATATAAGGAAAGCAAGCAACCACGCTGGTGGCCATGTTTTCAACGGATCGGAATAAATTAAACAAACTTGGCAGAGGGTCACACAAGGAACATTTGTGCCAAATTATTTTGAAATCAGGCCAGTGATTTAGTACAAGAAGATTTTTTAAGTTTTCACTATATTATACATATAAGGAAAACAAGCGGCCATATTTTTCATCAGATCAGATCATTTCAACAAACCGAAGGAACATTTGTGCCAAATTATTATTAAATCAGGCAAGTACTTTTGGACAAGAAGACTTTTAAAGTGTCAACAATACAAAACTAAGGAATACAAGCTCAGCCCCCTGGCGACCATGTTTTTCAATGGATCTGAATTATTTGAACAATCTTGCTAGAGGGTTACCAAAGGAACATTAAATTTTGTACCAAATTATCTTTAAATTGGGCCAGTACTTTTGGACAAAACGATTTTTAAGTTCTGGCAATTTTCCCCTTTTCAAATGCCGCAGCAATGTGAATGTTCTATATGGAATTAATTTTTTTGAACACCTTTTTGGAACATTCTTGTGATGCAGTCCATTGGTTTAGTAGAAGAAGTCATTTTTAGGAAATTGATTACAGACTGACATATGGACAGACGACTGGACGGTGAGTGATCACAAAAGCTCACATTGCACTTCATGCTTAGGTGAGCTAAAAAATTCATCTTCTGTTGTTGCATCAAAATGTTCCATGTTTTATCAAAGATGTTTTTCAATGGAAGCTAGCAAGGCAATCCTTTTCTACATAAAAGGAACTGTTGACATATGTCTGCAGTAGACAGCTTTTGGAAGTATTGTCAGAAAATGAGCAATTTCTCCTGTCACTAAACTGTTTTCAATTTTATTTAATTATTTATCTTGTATTCAAAGAGATTTTTGACTAAATATTTTAAAAGGCGTCTGCTACATATTTATTATATGTGGAAAAGGGTTAAAAAATCATATAAAGACAGAAATACAATTCATACTTTGGTCTCCATCCATTAAGTTATCCATCAAAGTTGAGTTTATCCAATCTTGTCATGTTTTTGATCAATATTTAATGTTTATAGAGAGAAAGCCTAAATCAACATGTACCTTATGTGTTATCACAGTATGACCTGAAAACATATAAACAATGGATCAACACTTATACTTACAGAGGACTAGATAAGGGGAATAAACCTTTTCCCTTAATATCTCTCTCATAACTCAACCAAACCCTATGTTGTGGGTACTCAAAAGAATCGTCTTACCGAGACTATTCTTTTGAGTACCCACAACATAGAGTTTGTTTGTCAAATAAGGATTTTAGAACATGAAGCACGCCCCTTATCCAGAGATCCGCTGAACTTCTAACCGAAACTGTTCTAAATTGTTCTTTCAATTACATTATGGTTTAATCGGTACTTTTCTGGACTTAAGCTTAGGTAATATGTCAATGTAATAATGATGCAAACAATTTTGCTAGAAGAAATTGTTGCTTTTTAATCCACCTTTAAATCCAATAATTATGAATAATTAACTGGCAATTTCATTGACCTTGAAACAAAATAATGTGAATATATTTTGATACCTGCATCAGCTTTTTAGGTTATCTTTTAACCATTTTGCACTCAATCTGCATCAGCGTCTTTTAACCCTTTTGCACTAAATTTGCATCGGACGTCTTTGAAAACATTAAGTAAACAAGAAACCGCTGAAGACGGTAAGGCCGGATTGTCGGCAATTTGACCTTTAAAATTGACACACCAAGGTCAAGGTCAAAGTATCCATAGAAATCAAATAGAACTTGTTACTGGTTACCTTCAGACAAAGTTTCAAGTTTGTAACCCTTTCCAGTGCTGAGATTTTGCCTCAACCTGAAACTTTAACCAAAATGTTGACGGACAGACAGACGGACATCGCCAATCTATAAACCGGAATTGCTTTCAAGCAATCCCGCCAAAAATACCGAAACTTTCTATGAATGAAGGATCAATTATAAAACAAAGTTAAAAACATCTACTGCAGTTCGAGCTAGGTGTCAGAAAGCATGTGTGGGAAAGGGTTCAACCTTTTTGAAATATGGGGGAAAAAGTGTTGTTCACAATTTATTATCTGTTGACCTATATTACCTAAAATGGTCTGACAGTCAAATATAGAACATGTATTTTTTGTCTTACTGCAGTCAGGGTCAAACTGCATGCAGACACAATTTGTAGTATCTGCATCAGACAATTTTTGAAAACACTAACAAAAGGAGGAATTATGAGCAATTTTTCCTTTGGCCACAAGGTTTTCAATGCTAGTAAAAAACAAAACTTTCCTTTATAGCAATTTTCCTGATGTCAAAAATCTTCTGCTTTAGATGAATTAAAAGGCCGCAGGGATAAAAATCCTTTGAACTTATCAACTGCAAGTAGCTTTTGAGCTTGATAACATTATCTGTATATGACTGGTCCATATAACCCACAGTTTATCAATGACACCAGCATGAATGATAAACTATGTGGTTGATTGGTTAATATACTACTGATTTTGTACTGTTTTCCTGATTCTGATGTATTTAACCCTTTCCCACATACAACAAATCTGAAGAAATTGCTCATTTTGAGCAATTTCTTCTTTTTATTACCATGTTTTCAAAAAGCTGATTGAAGCAGAGGTCTACATGAGGTCTACATGAGGGAAAGGGTTTAGCAACGGCAATACATGAATTTTGAAAACATTGCCTGAATAGAAACAATATGATCACAATGTTGCTGACAATTCTCAGATCTATTCACTCAATTTGATACATCTACAGTAGACAACTTTTGAAAATAGTTTGTAGAGACATTCAATATTTTTGCCTAAAAATGTTAGAAGTCCGCTGCTGCAGAAAGTATGTGGAAAAGGTTAATAAATAAGATAACATTCAGGAGCAGGAAATGTAAGGTGTTATTAGTTTTGGACGAGGAGAAATGGCAAGATCTTTTAAAGGCTGCCATCTGCTTGAATAATAAAACTTTGATAAGATGTTGTACAAGAGAAAGTTGATGCAAGGCATCAATGTCGCCGGAAAAGACTGCATCAATTTACTATTTAACACACATGAATTCTTGACTTTCCGATATAACATACACATAATGTTTTCATTAGGACATATTCCAGGGTTGTTGAAATTTCACATACAAATTTCATAATTAATTTTGGTCAGGAATCTCTTTTTCAATGTTTTAAACGTCTAAAGGTTTTCATTTCTGCTTCAGATATGGAAAGGGTTAAGTAGTTTTTTATTGCATGTTAAATCACCAACTTAGTCATCTGTTAGTTATCAACTCTATGAACATCACGCAAAAATCTTGAATCGCGAGTAAGTCATGACGAACGAACTGTTAAAATCAAATGTTGAACTGTAAAGTGTGAACGAGGAATAAAAGGATAAATCAACTGTGTTGTAACAATCAATATCAGCGGGTCATTTATTTATACCTGACTTTGGCCGAAAGAAATGATTGATTTATTTATTCATAGACATAATCATTATTATTATTATTAAAGATGGACTGCACTTAAATATCCGTTGAATTATTTTAATCTTGATAAAGACCAAGTGGTCGAACATTCGTTAAATAAAGAGTTGTTATCATATATAGTAATACTTTATGTTTCATGTCATTAGAGTTTTGGAATATATTGTATTTTCTAGAGGGCCCACGTCAAGTAGACAACGCCTGAGTGTAAACACATGTTTATATAGACATATTCTTTTTGATGTAAAGATATTGTATAAAACAATACGTTAGTTTACTTAATTAAGAACTATATAATGTTAACCATTTCCCACATACTACACATCTGCAGCAGACGACTTTGAAAACATGGTGATAAAAACCTGAGAAATATCTAAAAGATTACTTTATTGTTAATATAACCATATATATAATTATATTTTACATATATAGTATAATCGTTATAAGCAATTTCACCTGTGGTCACAATATTTTCAAAAGTCATCTGCTGCTATTGCGTCAAAATGGGATAGGGTTAACAGTCATTGACAAACATACATACATAAAAAGAATTACAAACACGTGCGATGAAAACAATATATAAAGTGAAGAGAAAAAGAATCAACAAAAGCAGGAGATTCTATCCTATTCACAAGCCCTTTCTGACACCTCTGCAGCAGACGACTTTTAAAGGCATAAAGGCATTGTGGCAAAACCAGAAATTAGCTCATGATGAGAAGTTTCTCATGCTATTTCAATTGTTTTCATCTTCATCCAGCTATTGTTATAGAGAGTTTGTATACGTTTGACTAATAGTCGTCTGCTGCAGGTTTGTCGTATGTTCGAAAAGGTTAATATTTACGTTCAAATATATTCCCCTTTTCACAATAAACGGATGCGATTGTCACACAAAGCAAGTTCCAACATTTACTGATCATGTAAACAAATGATAATACATTTCATTCCTGTCCATTTCCCGACGATGTCCTAGGGTGTGTTATATATAGGCAGTGATGAATATACTCCTCTCAATCAAGTCTGACATTACAGAAATTAAAACTACGATGCACAAACACATGGAAGACAGCTAACGTCAAGTATCCCAGCTACGAGATAACATTTCCAGCGTTAAATCTTACACTACGAGAATACGCTTGGACAGCTTGAAACAGTAACAAAGTCTACAAAACACATATAAACGACAGTTCATCTACGGCGGTACTCTTGAAGATGCTACAGTCTATGGCAGACATTATCAAACAAGAAACATCCATACCAGCGCAACAAGTACGCCAACAACACAAAGATCGGTAGAAGACGGCGCTTTATCTGCCACAAATTCCCATGAGCGTACACAGGAATACATCCAGAGAGTTCTACTGATAGGGGACTCCACGCGGACTGCATCCAGACACCGATGTTCGAACAACACGCGGAGCGGACACACGCCAGGTACAAAATACTATACACAAAATAGATCTACAAACGTACAAAAAGGTTATAGCATACACGGGCGGAAATGACGTCGCAAACGGGAATTCAACGTCGACGTTCCCGCGATATCAAAGAGTTAGCTATGACGGTGGTCAATCTCGGTTCTCGTTTATTCTTTTCGACTGTGTGTCCCAGGGCGGATGTTAATGTACAGATCGACAATGAAGTCATTAAAGGTGTATGCAAAGAAAACAAACTTCAAGTATATAGACGTATATCCCTCCTTCGTGTAGATGGTGCAGCTGTGAGTCGATATTATCTGTCGACGGCACGCACACTTCTTCGCATGATCAATGACGTTGTTCCCATCTACAACGCAGGAAGTCTGACCAGGCCCAGTAACGCGTCAGGGGCACCATTACCGGAAAAAGGATATAAAATGGTTAATACAGGTATACAGACAATCACGGGACAATCTATACAATGAGGTAACTGAGCGGACTCTGTTATATCGCCAAAAAGGTATGCTAAAAGTAATCATTTTTAAAAATGAGACTTAATGAATGTAATATGTATCCATTAAAATGTATGAACTATGTCAGTTTAATAGGTAATTCAAATTCAATCTCAAAACCGTGTGGTAATGTAATTTATTCTATGCTAAGTGGTGAGATACTGTGTTCTATCAGTAAATCCTTATTCCACATTGGAATATGAAAAAATGCCGTCACGTCACGTTATGCCGGATTTACTTATTAAGGGAGGCCACTGTGTTGAAATATAGCCTTCAAATCTACGAGTTGCCTCCCTTTGTTTCCTTAAAGAAATTCGTCTGCAAAATTTGTCGGAGACTCAAAGAAAGTAAAGGAAGCGGAGGAGTAGAAATCATGGATTGAAACGGAAATGAATTTGAGGAAATTGACGAGGAGTCACTATTTGGAGATTTTGCCCTTTCTGGGGATGGGACCAGCAGTGCTGGCATGAAACACCAAGGAACAACAACCCAGGACAAGTTTGGGGATGTGTCATCATTTAGTAAACAGTAACACCAAAAGGTGATATAGATCTGATAGTCAAACGAGAGCCGAACACTTGAGTTCATACTCCCCAGTCAGCTAAATGACTATGTATCTGGTTGTGAAGAAGTAGGATGGGGGAGTATGAACCATGTACCCGGCAGAGTTTCATTTCATAAATATTTTAAATCGAATGGTTATAAAACCGCTTTAAGGGGCAGTATTAAATTTACAAGATGGAGGTGTTAAAAATGAACACTAAACAGTTAAACATTTTGGGAAAAGGCAACAAACGTAAGGCTGTGGACCCGCTGCAAGATGTACATATTAAGAAAATGTTTGACAGTGGACCACTAGGTTTCAGTCTACCAAGTGCATTAATTCATTCCCTTTGGCTACTCTGCACAACCAACTTTGGACTGAGAACTGGCCAGGAAGTCCACAGTCTGAGAGGGGGTGGCGGTGTACATTGCAAGGATGACGAAAAAGGGGAATATCTGATGTATGATACAGAAAGACAGACAAAAACGAGGATTGGTGCTAATGTGAGAGACAAGGTAATTTCCGCTTTATTTTTAATTTAAGTATTGAACGTGTATTCTGATAATTCAGTTTGTTTTATTGGTATGGTAAGCCGTATTAGACATTAGTTCAGTAACATCACAGCGACTGTTTAGTTATGCATGATTCCTGGGTAAACCATCTGCTACAGCGGATTAGCCACTTGTATTTTATAATTATACAGTAACAGTAAACTAGATAAATAAGGTTTCATATATTTCACAAACCTATGATAAATGAACGACATACGAATGAAACATAAAATCCATGAGACAAATAGTGTCTACCCCGAATAGCCTGCTGATCTGGGTTGGAACATTATGCAGACGCAGCAAAGTAGATAGTGGTGCTTTTGAATTTTTTGTGGAACGAAAGATATTTTCCTCCTTAAGATCAACAAAACGAAGGGCGTATGCTATTCCTGGTGCAAAAGAAAAGGACCCTGTGCATATCTACACTAAAACTGTGAGTGAACTCGCGAAAGGATACCCCCTTCCCGTGCTTAACAGACAGCCACGGAC
>JAUELF010273587.1:0-10742 GCA_031471495.1 Clinocardium nuttallii | reverse complement strand
GTTAGGGTAATTCAAATTCAAATAAAACATTTATTTGTGGTTAAATTTCTTTTAAATTTTGTTTTTGAATCCAGGAAATGATACACATTAAGATATTATCAAGCTGATCATAATTTGAAATGTTGCCCATTAGGCTCCTACTACCTTAAATCATCTAGGACATTTAAAAAAAAAAAGGAACATAGTTCAGACTAATTGAACAGGTTATCTGTCACATAAATGACGTTCGTATTATTGTTCATACTTCTTTGAAATATACATTGCATGTATTTCAAACCATATGAACAGTATCTCGGTGGCATAAATTGCTATATACGACATATTCACGTCTACAAAAAAAGATATTCTGAGTGATCGTAGCTACGACCGTCACCATATCATGTTATTAGTTTTAGTATATGTCTTTGTTTAACCTTCTTTTGAAAATAATGTTAAATTCATGTTTTTTCAGGAAGAAAAAGTTAGTCCAGATCATAACTCAAACCCACCTATACAAGACTGTCCGTCACCACTGAACCCTGTAACACATAGACAAACAAACGAACCAGGAGTATTTGTACACGAAGCATTTGTGTTGCATGGACTGAAGACACATTCGTCGACATCTGTAAGACATTTAAGGCAAAAATCGTAAACAAGAAAGAAACATACCATTGCAAGTTGATCAATTACCGCTAAATTCAAGCAAACACTGACACACCCGAGCCAGGATTATCTGAACATACAGCATTTGAATGGCACGGACTAGAGTTTCCGTCAAACTGATATTATGGCGTAAAATTAAACCGTCATTAAATTAACAAATAAATTAAGAAATTGCGTTAACATATGATGACGCATATGTGTATACAAGTATACGAAAATCAATTACCGTTTAAACTCTTTCACTACTCCATTTTACGTCCAACAGTAAATGTGATAAAAAATACCGTTTAAAGTGCAGGCAATACAGATTTCAGTTGAGAGACAGGTCGTATCGAGCTGTCTTTCTCAATCTGCTTTGTTAGCAAAAGCCTTTAATTGCCATTTGAAGTGAACAGGTTAAACTCGTGAAACACTGACGGTATATGTGCTCATGCTACATTTGGATGACATGGACAGGAGCACATCCATCGATATCTGACATACTATAATGGAGTTAAACTTAATTGATATAATATTGTCTTGAATGACATGGACAGGAGCATATGGTTTCAAGATAAGTCAAATAACACAAACCCTTAGTACAGACGAGATGTACAAGAATAATGAAGACTTATTGTTTATCAAAAATAGGCATGTAAGACAAACATTGAATTTCCTTTATGATAATGAATTTGTTATATTACTATTTACTAGAAAACTGACCATACCGATGCTAACACGTTGAACATGTGTTTATCTTTGTTACGTTCTGAAAGTGCAAGCTTGGGTAACGTAGCTATAAAAACGTATGGGAATCAAGTGTCATCAATAACTAAAGAAGAATTATTTTGTGTTTGTATGGACGTATTTATACAAATATATATGCGACATGTAATGTAATAAGTGTTGAACAAGAAAGAAACATACATACCAATGCACGATGATCCATTACCGCTAAACCCCGGAAGACATTGGCACGCAAACGACCCGGGACTATTTGAACATGTAGCATTTGGATTACATGGACTTGGACTTAAATCACATTCGTTGATATCTGTCAAAATAATGTAATGGCATTAAATTCCCCTCATTAAATTAACAGAAGTTAATCAAATCGGGTTAAAATTAAAACTTAAAATTCATCGACTTTCCACTAACCAAATCATGACTTTCAGCGACCAATGCAACCTGATGTTACATCCTTTCTCCTGTTTTTCATTCATCTAATCAATCTATTCAAATGTACTGTCTATAATATTTGTTTCAGTTGTATATATTGTTTATATTATCATTGTTGTTTAGCGCCGTTTTGAAGTGTATTGAGATATACCTGAAAGTTAATATCATTTTACATGCTTGGTAAACAGGTGGTACCTGTCACTCATTAATCGTCGACTGTCTTTGTTACCATTCGTCAGTATACTCGTTACTTGGATATTAATTGAACACAATAACTAGGTAACCACAGGTGTGAATTTATCATCGAACAAGTTATTAGTTTGCGATAACAAATAACCAAGATAAAATGCAGATAAAGTTGTTTGTGATTTCCACTCTGCAACTCGAACACTTTTTGTGGGACTTTATTAGCATATGACCTAACTTCATGTCAACGAATACGAAGACAGGAAATATCGCAATCTGGAAGTGCAAGATAGGCCGACTTTATTACAGAATAAATCTATCGTGATATAAACGCAACTAAGATAGCTTTGTGCTCCACCTGGGGTAAAAAAATGCGTTTTCTAGAACCCCTGGAACTCTGGACTCTCTTACGGTACAACTTGAGAGCACTGACTGGACACAGACGCCTGTCTGCGTCCGATAGTCCACAGTCCCATGACTAGGGACTGAAATAGGTTAAGGAAAATAAGTCGGTATCTGGTTCTTAGCGAATAATCCAGGCTGACATAAGAAAGAAACCGGACCATCAGTTCGGTAAAACCTCAGGAAACCCTCTTGAATAAAAAAAAAAGCAAGCGTAAAATTCGTTTCTTTGCGATTACTGCATAAAAAGACACAGAAGACAACGGTTCATAGGGTGCCTTAATAAGGGACTAGATGGCATAGGATAAACCCTAAAACAGGCCTATCGAGTTCAAAATGACGCATAAGTTCGGAAAGAAAAGGATAAGACCCAGTAACCCCCCCTCTATATTCGAACTTATATGTATTAGAGATTAACGATTGATACAATTTCATAGTGCTTAAAAACAAATATTTCTCATCGATACAATTGATTGATTACTTCTTACTTTATACGCCGCTTTCAACAAGCTACAAATTTTCAGTTATATCACGGCATTTCAAGGGAAAGTTATCCCGACACCAGTCCGTCAATCGTAATGCTAACCCAGCAATTCTGAGCGCTAAAGAGAGCAGTCACTACTACCATTTTTAAAGCATTTGGTATGACACGGTCGTGGTTCGAACCCACGAATGCTGTCAATCATCCAATCATAAAGATGCAGCATAGCCGGGCTGTTGAAACATGATGTCTTTCCGAAGAGGAACACGACGAGTAACATCCGGGAGGCAATTCAGTAGGTCATTTAATGACGAACTCTTAAGACTAAAAAGGGGATATCAGTAGAATTATGCACTGCTGAAAGAGCAGGATTTTCTGAAGCACGATTGGGATCAATACGAAAGGGGTAAAAGCGTACCCGAATAGAAGGTCCTAATTTAGAGTCAATGTGTCCTTTGTCCATGCTGCAGTGTCGTACATCGGTGACACATAGAATGGAAGTCAATAAGTTGCTTTGGTGGAACAGTGATTGATTGATTGATTGATTGGGGTTTAACGCCGTTTTTAACAATTTCTCAGTCATCTCACGGCGGCCCGTTCACCTACTCATATGTTTCCTGGTGTTCTCACACCATTACAACACACAACATTCTTTCCAAGCAACTGGCTGCTTTTCCACATTGGTGGAACAGAGACCCGACGGGCACATCCGTCTTGTTTCCTTACAGGTGCAGTTTCCTAATAGAAACTGTAGCAGAAACATACCGTTTCCGCCCCTGTACACATGAAGACGTCTCCTGCGCGGCACTATGCCTCGGCAGCTTCGATTGGTCAGAAGTAGAAACAGCCGCTACCCTTTTACCCTTTCGCCGAATTGAAGGTCGCATGACAAAGGAGCAGGCAACAGCTTGCTTTTTTCTGTTCGGAAGCAGCAAACGAGGAATAACTTAAAATAGACTCCCGTCTGAGAGACTGCATCTCAGTGGCGCTTTGTAGATTAAGAGCCACGAGAGAAAATTAATTAGACCAAATGTTTTCTACGGGTGCCAATTGTGGGGTAGGGATGAACTAGAATCTATTGAAAGAGTCCATCTATATGCCTGTAAACGTTATATGTATGCTGAAATACGGGCATGTAATGCTGCTGTTTTGACAGACTGTGAATGCTATTCGTAAGAAATAACAATTCATAAACGTTGTATTATTTTTTTTGTTCAGGATACATATATATAGGACACAACCATAATGTAAATTTTACTATTGCATGCATATATTTGTTCTTACATGTATTTATTATAAATTGTAAACGTTTACTTTTGCAAACCAATGATGTGTTAGAGGCATTATTATATTTTTGCGTAAGCTATCATATTTGTCATGTCGATTTGTAAATATGTTTGTACATATAGTGTAAACGGGCCATACTTTTGAAATTTTATGACCAGAAGTAGATTGCAAAATAGGGTTGGTTTGTTGTACACCATAGCTACAGGACAAATAGCAACGTGCATGTCGCTTGCAGCCTTTTTATGATAACATGAGCTACGCACTTGGTCCTCCTTGTCAGACTAAGGCATGACAATAATACCACAATTAAAGTCCAATGCACAAAAAGTGGGTTGGGTGGACAACAGATCAGACTCTCCCAGTTGTTCATTGAGCCGTTCCAAGAGAAAACCAACATTGTGGACTCTGCGTTAAGTATCGACTCGGATCAGCCTAAGCATGCTGCGCGGGCTAATCCGGACATACATTTTACGCATCCTGCGGGTTTTCTGTTTCAAATATTATTACTCTATACCTCTATCATGCGCGGACTGAGTAAGCTGATCTGAGTCGATACATTACGCAGAGTCCATAAAGTTGGTTTGATTGTGGAACGGCTCATATATTCATTTACAAGGTATAACCATTTAACCTCATGCAAAGGCATTGGCGGTCGTTAAGTCCCACTACAAACACCAAACACGGGCATAATGGAAATCGTTTAGAATAGCCCTTAGTAAGTTAGATATAATAGCCCGATAGAAGTGATATGAACTGTAGTAATAGCTGTGCCGGTCCTAACATTGTGACAGTCCTCACAAAGTCGGTCCCAACAGTTAAATTGTTACGACCAATGTTTGAAGACCTGTCCAGTACTGCGGGATATGGAAATACATCTTAAGCATACTATAACGCATTTTGTGCATCTGCTGTTGTCGAAAAAAAAATGTGGTAAAATGAGAAGTTACATATTGCAAGCAATGTATGTAATGGTGGAACTATTTTCAATATATTAAATAATTAGACGTTCATTCATAGATTATTACAAAATGTTATCACACTGTTATAATGCATATTAGCTGTATGCGGAAAAGGGTTAACAATTCTTATCCACGAAGTCGTACAGGTATGGTCAAATAATTTATTTAGTTATATTTGTTTAGCCAAGGTATATGTATACGGGGTCACGTATACTGCCTATCTATAGAGCTAGTAGTAGAGCGTTTGCCTTCGGACTAAAAGGTCAAAGGTTCGAGCCCTGGACAGGTCGGATTATTTAGAACTTTTACAATGGCTCCCATAGGGGCTACATAGGAAAAGCACTGAGAAGGTTTCACAACATTCTCACTCTCCGGAAATTCGAGCACGAATTTCATTTAAGGAGGGGATTATATGTAGCCAAGGTATATGCATAAAGGTCGAAGGTTCGAGACTGGCAAAGTCGAATTTTTGAGGACTATTAGACATGGAAAAAGGAGAGGTCTTAGGAGAAATATGCCATGTTATATGACAATTACTAACTAATTTGACCTTTCTAATTTTGGGATTTAATCCATAGACGTCAGAAGCAGAAAACTTTAACACTAACGCTCTCCTTGCGAAAGATGAACAATGTAACACATATTATTGTATAAGACATTTATTCCAAAAGTTACAATTTATTTGAACCAGAGATAAAACTAGGCATGTAAATATGGTTTTAATATATCATGATTCTTAAGTTGTTTGGTAATTTTTCCTATTGATTTGTTCTCATTAGGACTATTAACTCTTTCTCTTTTAAGATATTTCCAAATTCCACACAAGGTATTACGGATGAATATATTGCAGGTCTACCAAGAGACTTGTATTGGAATAAAGTTTAACCAACAACAACAGCATTTATGGATGGACTAGATGCTCTCCACCCCGAATGTAGCCTCGATCTCAACTCCTGAATAATAGCTGCGTACGTCTGGTCATTGACTTTGTTGATATTTTCATCCGGGTCAATTGTATGGTCATACAACTCGACACCGTGTACTTTCGTCCAGTCCGGTTTATGAGTGGTGAAGGAGAATTCCGGCCATTCTGTATATCGATATTTGTCCGTCCTCATCGTGTACCCCATGATGTCATACCGTCCTTTATATCGTGGATATTGCGAGAAAGCAGCGTTTTTCCATTGCATCGACGGATTGGATATCAACGGCATCAAACTGTCACCTTCTGTACAAGCACTGGCGCGTTTCGAATTCTCCGGACAGGTCGATAGCTTTGGTAATCCGCTAGCTTCAACTAGTGTGGGAAATAAGTCCACAAACTCTACAACAGTTTCGCTGACAATACCATGATCTGTTAATCCCGGAATTCGAATCATCATTGGAGCATGCGTAGCCAAATCAAAGTTAGTGTGCTTACACCAAAGACCGTGCTCTCCAAGTTGATAGCCATGATCACCAATAAGTGCAACAATTGTGTTATTATCAAGATGTAATCGTTCCAACTCATCTAAAACGCTTCCAACCATGGAATCAACATACGTCACGGCATTGAAGTAACCTTTGCGAAGATTGAGAACAACGTCATCTGGAAGTGTAGTGTTCACAGCGGCGGATGCGTTTAATTGTTCAATATCTGTATATCCTGTTGTCAGTTCTGTGTACCGGACCCAAGCTGCAGGAGGCATATTTAATGGCGGGAATGGATTGAGAGGTAAGTTAATACTGTTGTCTGGATAATGACTGTTGAACGAACTGGGCGATACAAATGGAAGGTGCGGCCTTATGAATCCAACAGCGAGGAAAAATGGTTTATGTTGGTATTTACCCCCTTTTGCAAAGTCTCCTAGAGCACGTTTTGCTAAATTAGCAATTTTCATATCAACTAACGGGTCAGTTTTGATGTCATCATCCGATATAAAATTCCAGCTTTTGTCATGGTGTTCCCATCGCGATGGGGCTGGGCGGTGGTACGGTTCTGTCCATGATAATGGGTCCTCGTTTCCGCTCGACTTTTTGTCATGAAATATCTTCCCGATTCCAGCAGATATCCTCCCGTAGTTCTTGAAGTATTGTGGCATTGTCGTAAAATTCCCGGAGACATTCCTGAAATACGTGTGCAGATCATATACTAGCGTTGTATCGGGTCTTCTACTGGTGAGAAAAGACGTGCGACTCGGCGAACAAATAGCTTGCTGAACATAGGCTCTCTTTAAGAGAAGGCTCTTCCGTGCAAGATTGTCGATGTTTGGCGAGTATATTAGCGAGTCCGCAGAGGATGGGTAGTCGACTCCCCTGTAGCATCCCAAGTCTGGTCTCAAATCATCGATCACAATAAACAACACGTTTTTAAAATTATATCCTTGTAGCACATTTAGAAGTATCAAAATGCTCAGGTATGCCTTAATGTACGACATAATTCCTAAATCCTGTTGAACTGGTTGAAGACTTGTGACCGAGTATGACTAGTCAATAGTTATTTGAATATATAGCAAGCTAAAAAAGGGGTCTCATTGTGTAGACATGTGTAGACATATGTAAAGCGAGACTATGAGACTATGTATGTGTGCAATCTCGCGAATGCCTTCTATGTCTGAAAGCAAACGCAATTTTACAAGGCAATACTTTGCGGAAAACAGTGTAGCCTGATCGAGAGTTTATATGAAAATTATTTCATTCCAAAAGGATGAGTTCGATGATCCTGGTGGAGATGACACGACCCTTTCGTTATCTGAAATAACCAGACTGGTTCCAAAAAGACATAGCTGTATCGCTTGAAGAAGTAGTTCTTATCTTTTGGAATCATAACAACTGGTAAGCTTTGCAGTAGGAATATGGATCATCTGTTCTTTGCTCCTGATATTAACTTAAGTCTCCAAAATAATTCCTACAATCTGATCAAACTATCGCTAAACTACAGTGAGATTTATTAATAGCCCGTCAACAGTCGTGAGCACATTGTAGATGCAGGAAACTTGGCCCTCTGAACTCTGTCTCCTGTGTGCGTATAATTTAATCAGTCTTTCACCCTTAATTCTTCGAGATGTATTAATTGGTTGACAGACACAGCTCTAGTGCAGACCCATACCAGGCTGTGTAAATTATTATTTACCTACTCTGAAGTCAGACTCGACATACTGTCATTAACTACATAAACTATGAATATACTTCATTCGTATCAAGCTGAACAGACGTACCTAATTTCATATGAATTATTATTCTATTCGCGTTGACGTAATAAAGCTTGCTGCAGTTCCTTATTATATCATCACTGTGTACCTTTTCCATTTCATATACCAAATATTATTCATCTAGCATATGTTATAGTTGTATATGTATTTTCTTTTGTCTATGTCTTTGTAAATGGCCATGTACAAATTTTGTCGATATTTGCCAATACAGGATTGATTGATTATTAAAGAAACTATATTGACTTATTCTGATAAATCTAAGTATATTGAAGAACGACTTCGGAAGATCGGGAGCATCCAATACATGACTATCATGATCTTCACATGATATTCACAACTTGCTTATACTCTGAAAGGCTTAACATGGTAAGATAAGTGATTTAATATGTTTTAAATAGTGACAGAAATTAAGTGTATAGTTTATACACCTATTTGACCAGTGAAATGCCTTCTTACAGTTGATTAATACTTTTGAACCCCGTCGCTTGAAAACACACTTTGATTTACATTTAATCATTTAGCCACGTCAGTGAAAAACCAAGCTTCAATAGTATGTAACCTCGGATGTAACCTGGGATGATCAATGGCGCGAGTGAAATATTAAAATGTTATCACTTCTCGATGAAATATAATCCTTATCCACTCGATACGAACAAATCTTCTTTTTATTTTATGCTATTTGATGACTTAAGTAAGGAACTATTTTGTGTCTACGTACCTGTTAACGTACGTTACGTCATAACGTAATGTGACGTCATTTTTTCATATTCCACAGTGTAGAATATGGATTTTATTTCACTGATAGAACACAGTATCTCATCACTTAGCATAAAATAAATAGTTTTATGTAACGCATGCCTGACTGAATGATGAACGGAAGGAACCCAGAGTTCGAAATTCCAACATGCCGGTTTATCATAGAATGGTTGGTACAGTAGACATGCGATAACTCGATTCGAAAGGTACCACACTGTTGTTACTTCTATTAACGAGGCGTCCGATTTTATTCCTCCATGTATTCTTAAAAGTCGTCTGCTGCAGATTTATTGTATGTGGGAAAGAGTTAATGCCATGAGGATTAAAGTTTTAGGTAGAAGCATTTTAATGCATATGCAGCATTCATGTAATGTCAGCTGCCTAATTGATTTATACTTCAGTGTTCACTATGAAATCTAGCAAGTGATACCATCAAAAGAGTAAACACAGCACAGCTCGTATGAGCAATCAACATTGCTGCTACGCGGTTTCCAAATTCTGATCCGTCCCAGGAAAATGTTTCGACTAAAACGATATGTTCGAATGATCACATGTTCGAGTCATCTCGAGTCCGCTGTTAAATTGCCATAATTAAACAAACGTTGGCAAAAAAACGAGATGTTTTCCAATATTTCAAGTATTGGTGAATTTCGTGTTGAGGGTTTACGCCATATTTATCAATATTTCTGATAATAAACGGCGACAGTTCAAGTATTCATGAGCCTTGTGTAAACATACCAGTACTAGGCTACGAACAACTTGCACAGTGACACTCGAACATGATTGCCGCGATCGGGGATCGAATCTGGGACGCTCGAATCTAAATCCCCTCGCTATAAACTCGGCCAATATTGGTGAATACGTAGTGCTTGAAAATATGGACACGATTCTGACCTTTACGCAAAATTGCATTTTGTTATATAATGAACGACTGTATAATCAAATATGAGCCTTTAAACGAGCGTAAAGTATTGATCCGGATCGGCCTAAGCATGCCGCGCAGGTTAACCTGGACAGACTCGTTTCGCCTCCTGTGGATTTTCTATTTCGGGAATCATTTCTCTATAACTATTTCCCCATGAGACGGAATGTGTCTGCCCGGATTAGCCAGCATGGAATGCGCATGCTGATCTGGGTCGATACATACGCAGTCAATAATGTTGGTTTTCCCGTGGAACAGCTCATATCTGACTAGTTTTGATGAAATAACATAGCATGGGAATACATATAGCATTATCTAAATTTAACAAAAATGTACATGACCGACCTATGATTGAAATGCATAGTATTTTTATTTTTTTATATGAGCTTATCTTAAGCCTTTCAGACATATAGACGAGTTCTGATTATTTCGTGATAACTGCATTGTCATATGCTACAGATGTGTTGTATCTTGGACATGGTTAGAGTGTTTAACGTTTTACCGCAGGTAGAAGTTGTTCGATGCATATGCTACAGATGTGTTGTATCTTGGACATGGTTAGAGTGTTTAACGTTTTACCGCAGGTAGAAGTTGTTCGATGCATATGCTACAGATGTGTTGTATCTTGGACATGGTTAGAGTGTTTAACGTTTTACCGCAGGTAGAAGTTGTTCGATGCATATGCTACAGATGTGTTGTATCTTGGACATGGTTAGAGTGTTTAACGTTTTACCGCAGGTAGAAGTTGTTCGATG
>JAUELF010273565.1:0-10743 GCA_031471495.1 Clinocardium nuttallii | reverse complement strand
CTTTGAACATATTTTATCTTTATGTGGAGGAAACTGAATTACATCTTATTGAAGGTAAATATCTACATAAAATTTGACACCTAAATGCACTAGTGCAACCAGACACTAAAACATTGAGAGCATCATGTTTTTTCTTATCCAACCATGCAGGCATCATGTTTTCAACCTTTATTAATCTTTTATGGAGATTTTTCAGATTTTTGTCACCATGTTTTCATGTAGGAAAGGGTTATAACAATTAAAATCTGTGGACTTAATATAAGTGTCAATTTATATCAGTTAAAAAAAAATCCAATTGTATCACACTTGCAAAAGAGTCCTGTTTTTTTGTATCCATAAAAAATCCACCAACAACCACATAAATGAAACACTATATATAAAGAAATAAATCAGTATTAAAACAAAATCACTTCAGATTTATATCCTGTGTTTAATGAATGATTAAACCTGTTTACTTTAAGATGATATGAGCAGTGGTCAATGAGTTAACAGTTATCACAAATTGATGACCTTTAAATCAACACATATCCCTTATGCCTTTCCCACATACAACTAATCTGCAGCTGATCACTTTGAAGAACATCGAGGCAAAAAATAATGAAAAATCTCTGTAAAAAAATCAAACCATAACTTTAATAATAATTGGATAGAAAACATTGTGCCAAAAGGAGGAGATTGACTTATATTATGAGCAATTTCTCCTTTTGTCACAATGATATTATGCATTGTTAAAAACCCCAGAATAATTTGAAAAGTATTGACAAATAGTGGGGGCTGTTTTCTGTGGAGAATCATACCCAAAGAATTAAAAGTGCTTTGGAAAAATGTTTAGTCACATTAATTTTGATACATACATGTATTTCTTTTGAGGGCATACTGCTTACATTATTAATAAGTGAAGGGTCAAGTTTGTTATAAAGCAAACTCAAGTTTGATGTAACACTTCATATCTATCAATGTCTTCACGAAACAACTATAAAATACCAAACCAACAACTGACAGTGTCAATGACCATTATCCCTTGACAACATACAACAAATTTATCTGCATCAGACAACTACAGAAAATCCCGATAATTGAAAGTGTAATAATTGATGAATTTGAAAAGGTTGTGGCTCATTAAAAGTTGCTCCTGATGAAAATGTTATCCTATAGACACATTGTTTTCATCTGCTGCAGATATCTGAAATTTAGATTCGGAAATGAGAAACAGAATACACATGTACATGTATATAGGAAATATTAATTTCGTTATGTTACGTTACGTATGATTACATTGCTTTGTATTGTACTACATAAAGGGGCGTGGACAAATTGATATCTTGTGAATTAACCATAGATCAAGCAAGATGACAATTAGCCTACGCACTAAATAGCAAAATTGAAAGCCTGTGAATTGCATGTAGTGCTTCTGAAGTACAATTTTCCTTTTACTATAATAACCCTAAGGTATATAACTAATCAGTTACAAATATATATTAACTTTTAAGACAAAAAAGATAAAGTATAGAAATGTACAATTATTTTTTACATTCAATGACATTTATGAATGTTTGGTGAAAGACATCACACTACTATTTTTGAATGCTGTTACAACATACAGTCCAACCTAGCTGTGTTTTTTGACCACCCTCTTGAAGAGAACAATCTGGTCTGGGATTTTTGTAAATCAAAAGTGGTTGCTATAGACAGGTAATTGCGGACTGAACACGTCATGCCAGTTCACCCAGGATCAACACGGTGCCACTATGGACCTTCCCGAGCCAACACGGTTGCTACACGGACCGTCCCGGAATACCCCAGATAGAAAAATCCTCCCGGATGGTCCCAGTTGACCACGGCAATTTAAAACAATTTATAAGACAGGACCCAAAGCAGATCCAACATGGATCTGACCCCGAATCGGTCCAATTTCAGTCTGGGACGCTCGGAACAATCCGGGAGGTTTGTGTTCCTGGGGCTTAAAAGATAAACAGTTCATCAGCATTACTAAAAGAGTGCAGCATTAATGCAAGCATTTGTCACATATTATTACATTAAAGCAAATGAAAGTCCTCCGTATAAGTGGATGTTCTATCAGACTCAATCAGTATATACTGAGTAAATATCTAAATATCAAATAGTAAACATAGCTACTAATCTCAACAAGAGAATAAAAGTTATTCATATTTCTAAAAATATGAGATACACATATTTAATGGTTACCCAAAAAAAATGTTGTCATGGTAACCATGAATTACCTGAAGGAAGTGACAGACTGTCAAGGTCACTAAAGTGCATCATCTGTTTGTAGGAGGTCCTTGATCGTGCAGGCCATTCTGACAGAGGATCAGACCCGGGATCATTTGATGTCATGGTTCTTCAATTACACCTATGATTTAAAATGGCAAGTAACATTTGTTTTTCAAAAGGTATTGCTTCAATCGTTCATTCTTTTTCAAATTCATAGCAGTATTCTTTCCCATGTTATAGTGGATTCTCTTCTTCTTTGATATCATACAGATACAAAAGTATGTTTTAAATCAAATTTTATATTGCATTGTCATGCAGCAAAAATTATAAATCAACCAAATTCAGCACTTTTAAATGAATTTGTAAACTACATGTACAACAAATGTGATAATATGCCTGATTTCCTATTTCAGGCTAATTACAGTCATTATAATTCTTGAATACATTTTTGAATAAATGGGATAACGACTGTAGAATACTTACTATTTTTTTTTAAATTTTGGACCCCAGTAAGAACTTATACCTAAGCAGTCTATTGCTCTCCATTGTGACAAGACATTCTGTCATGATATGCAGTTCATGGTTTTCTTTTCAGTTTTGTTGATTTTACACTACGGTACGTTCAACAGTATTACATTTACATGTGTTTTATGGCAAGAGACACTTTAGTACATGTACTACATTGTTATGCATTATCCAAAGGCTATACACCATGACTGTAGGATCAAGCCAGGGATCTTGGTCTCAATTCCTGAACACTAACTGTTTCTATTATACCAATATTAATTCATTAATGAATGAACAGCCAGCAACTGTTTGCACTAAGATAAGAGTTCAGCTGAAGAACAGTTCCAGCAAGATAATCTTGAAAATCTGGTTAACTCACGGGAAAACAGTTGTAACTACAAACAAAGTTGCTTTGCAACACTTTTCCATAAACCCCTCAAAACAGATGTTTGTCATTGTTATTATTGTCACGCTCTTGTTCATCACAGGAATGTGATTATATTGTAACTGGAGGAACAAAACAATCTAATAACACAGAGGACAAAATCTCCCACTATTTAACCCACATACAACAAATCTGCAGCAGACAGCTTTAAAAATATCTAAGCAAAACTATGGAAAATTGCTAAAAATCAAAATGTTATTACTGAAAAGAGCTAAGAACATTATGGCCAAAGGAAGAATTGCTCATTATGAGCAATTTCTCCATTGGCCATAATATTTTCAAAAGTTGTTGTTTTAGCTAGATCAAAAGGAAAATATAAACTGTATTGTTTGTGATTCTATAATTACATTATTGCATCTTATGAACAAGTACTGAACTAGCTATTACGGTGTTGTTCTTATGTTACTCCCAGCCGGGTCAGGAAATCTTCTATATAACCCTGATATATAATACATAAATAAGTTGTTGCAAATAGTTCTACTTCCCACATTGATGCAACCCTAAAAGAAGACCCTAAAAGAAGCATGCACAATGTGCATTGTCTTAATGAAATGTTTACAATCAGTCATCATTATTATGTTGCTGTAGTTACTAAGAAGAAAATACTTTTATTGACAGAATATAAGACTTCTCTGACCAGTATTTGATCATCCTTGTCAACAAAATTATTCAGCAAATCAATGTTCAAACAACAATTTCTAAATGAATCAATAATAAAACCCTAGCTGTCTCTCCAATAAATAACATTTACACAAATGTTTTTATGCAAGTTCAACATGAGCACTCGAACATTCAATTTTAACATTTTTGATCAATTTCTATCAATACAAAAATTGATTCATTTATAAATACGACTCATTCTGCCTTAAATGTTGGAGTGTAATCATAACGATTACCTTAAAAAATGTGGGATCCAACTAAAACGACCCAACACTTTAGAAACGACATTTGTTTATTTACAAGCATTTAATTCTTAATGTGTAATATACACATATGCATGAAAGAGACAGAAATACCTGTGTAAACGAGATCTATGCCATATAAATCCCAATATCCATCTTTCTCCTGAACACAGTTTTACGTTGTTATTTTTCTACCTATTCAAGTAATACATACAAACTCAGTCAAGTGAAAACTACATCAAAATGAAACTCTCAGGGTCATTGGCGTAATTATGATGTTTTTATACCCTATCACACACAACATAAATATGGTATCCACAGCTTTTGACGTCTGATATCCCTTATCTATTACAACGAGGAAAAAGAGATCATTTACAAAGTTGAGCAATGATAATCATATTCTATATAATTTCATTTTTCCCACATATAGACACAATGTGACACATCTGCAGCAGACGAGTTTTGACACAACTTTCATTTATAGAGATTTTCCACAGTTGTGCCAAGATTCAATGTGTATAATATTCTGCAGATTTCATGTCTCTGGGTAAAGGTTAATAACCTTAATTAGACATAGTCTGCATTAACCCTTTCCCACATACAACAATTCTGCAGCAGACGACTTTGAAAATATCAAGGCAAAAATGTGATATATCTCTTTATAAAGAAAATAAATTAATGTTGGTTATTGAAAAGAGTTGAAAACATTGTGGCAAAAGGGAAAATTGCATGTTTTGAGCAATTTCTCCTTTTGTCACAATTTTTTCAAAAGTCGTCTGCTGCAGAGGTGTCAGAAAGCGTCTATACGTGGGAGAGGGTTAAGGACGTATTACCTATTTGAGATACTCATGATGATGATTTAGGTTACAAAAACATTGAAATTCTCTGTAAATTGAAGTATATAGAGTTGAAAATATTGCTAAAGAAGAAATTGCTCACAATGATCAATTTCTCCTTTTGCCAAAATATTCTCAATAAGGCATCTGCTGCAGATTTACATTAAAATCTGACTGCATATGGGAAAAGGTTCACAGTTTTGTGTGAAACAACTTGGACTAAACTCATTTAGTTATTAACCTTTTCCCACGTACGGCAAATCTGCAGCAATATGGCTGATAAAAGCACTAAGTCTTGTCCGAGATATGTCACTATGTCAATACACATTCTGACCAAATTTGGTGGTGATTGGACAAAGGCTTCTAAATTAAGTTATTGAGCAGTCTAGAGACTAATTTTAGGTAATTTATATCATTAAAGGGCGATGACTCTCGAGTGACAAAAGCAATATGGCTAGTTATCGACCTTGTCTAAGATATTATGCTAATACACATTCTGACCAAATTTAGTGATGATTGGACAAAGGCTTCTATAGTTATTGTGCTGACAAGACCAATTTTAAGTAATTTCAATAATCAAAGGGCAATGACTCTTGAGTGACTAGAGCTATATGGCTAGAAATTGAACTTGTCCAAGATATCATGCCAATGCACATTATGATTTCATTTAGTGATGATTGGACAAAGGCTTCTTCCAAGAAGACCAATTTTAGGTAATTCCTATAATTAAAGGGCAATAACTCTTGAATGACTTAAGTGATATGACTAGTTATCGAACTTGTCCAAGATATTATGCCAATTCACAGTCTGACTAAATTTGGTGATGATTGTACTAAGGCTTCTTAAGTTCTTTAACTGACAACATACTGGATGCCGCCCGACCACCGCAGGTAAAACTATAATATGTCAACTGGCGTATAAAAAGAGTTGAAACTATTGTGGCAAAAGATGGAATTGCTTGTTTTGAGCATTTTCTCATTTTGTCACGATATTTTCAAAAGTTGTCTGCTGCAGATGCGTCAAAATGCGTCTATATGGGGGATAGGTTTAATTAACTAGCTCTTCATAAGACCTAGATCTTATTTGTTCAATTTCAAATCAATCATATTTCATGAGAAGTCACTTCATATACATGTATATATGATGTATCCCATTTCTTATAACAATTTGAAAATTTAACAAGAATATAGGTAAGATCTTCACTGTCTTTTTGTATATTTTCTTCCACAATCTTAAATAGTGATAACTTGGAAGGGTTAAAAGTTGACATATTTGTGGACAGTTTAGAGGCCAAACAACTCATTTATTACCTTGACCAACCCAAACTACCACATAAGACAGGGGAAATAACTGGTAATCCATTCTTTCCTCACTCACTCTGTATCAATATCGCTGCATCTGCAGACTACATTTGAAAAACTTTACAGAAAGGGAGAAAAATGCTCATAATGGTTAATTTCTCCTTTTCCCACAATGTTTTCGTTTTATTCAACAATTATGCCAGTTGTATGAAATATTGCTTATTTATTTGCTAAATGCATTCAAAGTGTTTTGCTGCAGATTTGTTGTTGTCCCTTTCCCACATACAACAAAGCTGCAGCAGACGACAGACATTGTGACAAAAAACCTGAAAAATCTCCCTATAGGATAGTTTAATTGTTATATAAAGTTGAAAACATTGTGGCTAAAGGAGAAATTGCTCATCATGACCAATTTCTGCAAAAGTCGTCTGCTGATATTGCATCAAAATGTGTCTGGCACGTGGGAAAGGGTTTAACTGCAACGTTTGGAAATTCATCACATTGTAACTCTGTCAATATACAACCTCGTTTTCTGATACAGACAACTTTTGATGAAGCTGCAGCAGACAATTTTTGAACACATGATGGAAAAAACATGCCAAACTGTTACATTATTCAGAATTCAATATAGACATACATTTCACTGGGCCATGCATTACTGTCCGAGACGATCTCACTGTATTTCACACTTGGCTGAGACAGAAGGACATAAAGATTTTGGCCAAGTTTGGCAAAGATTGAAAGTATAGAGAGCTGATAAAGTTAAATATTTAGCAAAGATTCACAATGAACTCAAGTACCTGAACTGGTTGGATATCAAACTTGGCAGAGCAACTGTCACAATAAAAATTATGACCAAGTTTGGTGAAGATTTATAAGGTAAGCAGATACAACATTTGAGGAAACTGTCCAACATCCATGATTCAATAACATAACTCCCCATACACCATCTCGGTGGTGTAGTGGTAGAATGTCAACCTCAGGTGTGGGAGGTTGTGGGTTTAATCCCCCAGGTAGGGTCATACCAAAGACTTTAAAAAATTGTGATGATTGCCTTCCTTGGCCCTCAGGGTTGCGGAGTTAGCATTACAAATGGCTGGCTAGTGTCAGGTATATGGACCAGTAGTACTGGTAACTTTCCCAGGAACACTGTGATTTAACTGAAAGATTGTTGAAGGCGGCATGAAACACCAAACAATCAACCCGTTATGAAGACATTGCAAGTACAACTGCATGCATTGTAACAGACAAAACTAAAATTTTATTTATTCCTTTCCCACATACAACAATCTGCAGCAGACAACTTTAATAAAATCTTGGGAAATGGGAAATATCTCTATAAATGAATGTATAATTACTGAAAAAAAGTTAAAAACAATTAAACAATTTGGCAAAAGGAGAAATTGTTCGTTTTGAGCCATTTCTCATTTTTCCACAATGTTTTCAATTTTTTTTTGCTGCAGAAGCGTCCAAAAGCATCTTTGTGAGGGAAAGGGTTAATAATAACTTTAAAAGCTTAGAAAACAAGACCTCATACTAAGGTTGTCTCGTCTTCTAGGAAATTTGACCAACTGACCTTTAGTGTTTGACCTACACCATTACCCAGTTTTGAACTTGACCAAGATGTGACCTAATAACCCCTCATGACCTCTTTGTGAACTTGACGTAGATTTGATGAAAACAAATCTAGTGGTTAAATTTTGTGAAGAAAGAGACTTCTAGAGTGTTCAGAGGATTATTCCAACATTTGACATAGTGACCTAGTTCTTGAAACCCCATGACCCAGTTTAAAACTTGACCGTGATTTAATGGAGACAAATGTTGTGCTTAAATTTCATGAAGCTTGAATATCAAAAGTAAATTCTAGAGTGTTCACAAGGTTATTCCAACAATTGACCTTGTGACCTAGTTTTGAATTTGACCGAATTTGATGGAGATAAATGTTCTGATAAACTTTTATGAACAATGAATAACAAATGTGGCTTCTACAGTATCCAAGGTTAAGTTTTGGCAAACTATAACCTTGACTTTGATAAATTTGATGTTGAAAAATGTAGGCTCTACAGTCACAGTTTACCAAGGTTAAGTTTTGAGGTTAAGTTACCTAACCAAGGTCAAGTTCTGCCAAATTATGATCTTGACCTTGAATGAATGAAGCTTGACCTTGAATGATGTTTCATGACCCAACAATACATCTGATGTTTCAGAAAAATTCTAGCAGGGGTTGCCATGATATAACATAGGTTCAGTTTTGAGGTTAAGTTACCAAACCAAGGTCAATTTATGGCCTTGACCATGTAAATGTTGATGTTGTATGATGTCCCATAAACCAACAATACATCTGACAAAGTTTCAGAAAAATTCCAGCAAGGGTTGCTGAAACCAAGGTTAAGTTTTGAGGTAAAGTTACCTAACGAAGGTCAAGTTCTGCCAAATTATTGCCTTGGCATTGACCTTGACAATTTTTATGTTGAATGATGTCCCATAACCAAACAATACATCTGACAAAGTTTCAGAAAAATTCCAGATGACTACTTTTAAAACATCTAGGCAAAAAATTTCTATTAATGAATGCTTGTTTTTGTTGAAAAGAGTTGAAAACATTGTGGTAAAATGATAGTCGCACATTAGGAGCAATTCCTCACTTTGGCACATGTTTTCAAAATTAAACTGCAACAGATGGATCAAAATGTGTCTGCAAGTGGGAAAAGGGGGTTAAAAGAGCATTATTTCAAGCAATAACGTCCTTGTAATTTGATAAGTTTAAGGGAAGTTGTCAGACAGACATTGTACCATATGACGAGGAGAAACATATATATGACTCAAGTACCTCTCAAATGCGTTTTCTTTCAAGACCATGTTTGCTTAAAAATATGAAAGTCAACATAATTACCCTTTCCCACAAACAGAAAATCAGCAGCAGACGACTTTGGAAAATATCTAGCCAAAAACATGTTAAATCTGTATAAATGAAACTATAATCATTAAATAAGAGTTGAAAACATTGTGGCAAAAGAAGTTTTTCGTCTTTTCCACAATGTTTTCAAGAATTGTCTGCTGCTGAGGTATATGTCAGAGAGTTTCTATATGAGGGAAGAGGTTTAAAACATTAAAACTGTCCTTGTGACATCATTATCTACTTTATAACCCTGTACATGACATACCTTAACCAGACAATTCAAATAGAAGTAATCTGACAAGAAAAGAAAATATCAGGAAACTTCCTAACCCCTTCCCACATACAGACGCTTTCTTACGCCGTGTAGCAGAAAGATTTTTTTAAAAAAATAGGAAGGGAATAAATAAGGGCAGTTTCTTATGTGATTGTTTTCTAAATTGACTGCTGCAAATGCGTCAAAATGCATCTCCAGCGGAAGACTGATTACTGAATAGTAAAAAGGAGAATATTATATTAACATTTTTTTCTGTTTGCTACAGTGTTTTCAAAAGTCGTCTGCTGATAAATGGGTCAAATGGAAGGGGAAGTGCAAACAATTTTAGGGTACATTCTTGACCCCCTTAACCTGATCTGTCAGATCTAGTATCATAATCCACTCAGATCATATCTATGAATTCCGACAGTTCCTTTCCTTTTCATATATGCACATTAACAACGGAAAAGGCACAAGTTGGCATTTCTGAACTTCGTAGGTTCAGATTAGCATGTGCACAGTCTTATCTGAATCCATCCAAGTTGACAGAAGCTTCTTACAAGCTTTGGCTAAGTAATATGATGTCAACAGTATAGATCTTGACCAGACAGTGCAGATGTACAGGCTGATATGGGTCTACATCATTCACAAAAGCCAAAGTGTACCTTTTCCAATGGACTTGATTATATAGGGTTGTTAAGCTTGATATCAATTTGTTAACCCTTTCACACACAGAACAAATCTGCAACAGATGACTTAGAAATCATCTTGGCTTTAAACTATTGAATATAGTTGAAAAGGGAGAAATTGCTCATCATGAGTCTATTTTTGTAAAAAAAATAAATCAAAACTAGTCTGCTGTAGAGGCGTCAAAATATATCAGTATGTGCTAAAGAGTATAAATCCAGTATTTCAAATTTTGCACATGTATACATCAGTCTATATATAGATCTAACTATAATAATAAGCTGTAAGTTGATCTTGATCTGCACCATGTTTAAAGTATTTCTGCAGGAAAAATCTTGTGTAAAGAGATAAACTAATATTAAATATTTAAATAGAGCCAACTCCCAAGTCCCAACCCACTTCACTCCCACACTTTAACCCTTTTCCATTAATAAAACAAATCTGCACAATTCTGGTCAAAAAGATAAAAAAAAATCTCTGAAAATGAAAGTATAATTATTGAAAAGTTTGAAAACATTGTGGCAAACAGAGAAATCAACCATTGTATGTATGCAATTTCCACTTTTGGTGGGTTTTTTTAAAGTTGTCTGCTGCAGTTAGATGTTTCATGAGGTGACTGGATGAGAGAAAGGGTTTAACTTCATTTAGTTATTTAACCCTTTTCCTCATATAGATGCTTTC
>JAUELF010273554.1:0-10744 GCA_031471495.1 Clinocardium nuttallii | reverse complement strand
CGTGCAATTTCTCCTTTTGACACAATGTTTTCCACTTTTAGTCATAGGTTATTCATTCAATTATAGAGATTTTCTATTTTTTGACAAAATATGTTAAAAGTCGTCTGCTGCAGAATTGTCTTATGAGGGAAAGGGTTAATTTATTGATACCTGGGTGACTAACCAGTACCAGGCTAGGATATATACCTTGAAAAAGAACACTTCAACTTAATCTAGGTGCAATCTGTTAATTGCAATTTTGTATTTCAGCCAAAATGAGCTTGTAATATTATCATACCCTAAGAATTAAGTGACAAAGAACAATTAAGCACGTCTAGTAGTATTTTGTTTATAAAATAAGCATTAAAGTTTCAGTGTGAAACCTCAACCTCATTTGGTACGATATTACTTGACAGAATTAATCACGATCCTGATCTTTTTACAAAGATGTACGCTATTAACCTTTTTCCTCATACAACAATTCTGCAGCAGCTTTTCACTATGTTTTCATAAAGCCTTCTGCTGCAGAGGAGTCAGAAAGCGTTGGGTTCAGATGTGCATGTGTTTCATCATCAAATTTGTCCTTTAATTAATGAAATTTCAGACCAAAACCTTATTAAGGAACATTAGGAACAGATCTATCAAGGTATTGCACATTGATTTAATAACACATTGAGTACATAAAGCAGTCTAAATTCTGTTAAACCTAGACTCCATTGCAGTGCCGACTACTAAATTGAATAGTACTATTTTGTGTCCATTCCACTTTGACTCCAAAAATCCACCATGAACTAACTTCAATTTCATATTTTGAGAATTCCTGCATTGTTTTTATGTAACCCAACACCTCTTACCTTTTTGCCTCTGCTTGCATCCTGATGATACAACATATATCTTAACTACTACTATAATGTGTACTACATGCATTGTCGAAAAATCACATCAATTCCCAATAGATCAGCTGAACTTAAAACTTTTCCCACATGCAGAAGAAATGTGACAAATTTAAAGCTGACTTTGAAAATATTACGGCAAAAGGCAAAATTGCTCATAACAAGCAATTTTTCTGTTTACCACAATGTTCTCAACTGGATGCAATCATTTTTTAGAAATTCAAGTCTTCTGCTGCATGTTATGTATGTGGGTATGAGTTTAACCCTTTACCTCATTTAGACGCTTCCTGATGCCTCTGCAGCAGACAGCTTTTTGAAAACATTGTGGCATAAGAAAAAATTGCTTAAAAATAGCAATTTCTCCTTTTGCCACATTTTTGAAGAGATTTCAAACTTTTGCCAAATATCTCTTCAAAGTCTTCTGCTGCAGATTTGTTGTATGTGGGCAAAGGTTTAACCCTTTCCCTCATACGACAATTCTGCAGCAGATGACTTTTAACATATTTTGTCAAAAATTTGGAAAAACTCTATAATTGAATGGATAACCTATGACTAAAAGTGTAATACATTGTGGTAAAAGGAGAAATTACATGTTTTGTGCAATTTCTTCTTTTTTCACTATGTTTTCAAAAAGCTGTCTGCTGCAGGGGCGTCAGAAAGCGTCTATATGAGGGAAAGGTTTAAGGGTAAAAGCTCCTGAAAACAAGTATACATGTATATATCAGCTATTGATAAGTAAATGAGTGCTAGGTAGTAAAATTAATATGATGAAGTAGCAAACAAGTGTAGAAAAACATTATCTGCAATGTTAACATAGGTTACAGCCTAAAACCTTAGAAGTTGCTGATAAACATTTGGGTAGAATACAAACTCCTATTGAAGGAATGCCATTAATTTCCCTCAAGTATAGCTACTCACAACAACTGACCAAGGAGGTAACAATGACCTGCACTAATGACCGCAATGGGACTTCACTCAATTGTGCAACTTACAGAAGAAAGAATAATAATACTTTCCACATGCAGACCTAGTTTCATGCAACTGAAGTACATGTATACAACTTTATAAAAAATTGTTGCAAAAGGAAAAATTGCTCAACATGAGCAATTTCTACTTTTGCCACATGATTTTAAATTCTATTCGTTAATAAAACTAACATATATCGAGATTTTCAATATGTGTGCCTGGTTGTTTTCAAAGTGTCTAATGAGTTGTCTACTGCAGATTTGTTGTATGTGGGAAAAGGTTTATATGAAATAGAACCGTCAAACCTTTTGTAGAGGCAAAAAACCTTTTGTTCAATTGAACTGTAAGCAAATTATGATCTGAAAGTTATCTACGACGAGTTTAAACCAGAAGAAATTTGATGCATCTTCAGCAGACAACATTTGAAGCGATTGTGGCGAGAAAGAAATATTGTTCATAATCAGCAATTTCTCCATTTGCCACCAATATTTAAAATCTATTAAAAAATCACACTTTCAATTATAGACAATTTTCATACTTCTGTATAGACAACTTCAAAGTTGTTTGCTGCAGATTTGTTGTAAGTGGGATAAATTATTGTAAACTAAACCAGTCAACCCTATTTCTAGCAAAGGCAAAAATCTTTACAAATTCAATTAAACTCCCAAGCATATTATGATCTCAAAGCTTTCTATGAGTTAAAGGGTGCATAAATGAGGTTAAAATTATCATGCAAAATGCTTGAAAATGATTAAAGTGTTGACCCATTACCTCATATGATGATTTTACTGTTTTAGAAATTGAAATAAAACAAGAGGGCAAAGATAGAAATAGCTCATCAGTAAAGGCCATTTGTATCTTGAAATCTAACAACAACTTTAATAATAATGGAATTATGGGAAGTTTTGTCATTTTGCCCCTTTCCTGATGCTGCCCTGCTGCTCTTTTTTCTATCAAAATCAATATGGCTTGAACAGTTTTTTAGAGGGTCACTCAAGGAACATTTCTACAAAATAATCTTGCAATTTGACAAGCAGATTATAGAAGAAAAGGATTTTTTAAAATTGGGGTATTTTTGTCTCTTTCCGATGCCGCAGCAACCAAATTTCTACACAGAAGTCCTTGAACCAGTTTGAAGAAGGACCAACTAAGAAACATTTCTGTGAAGTTTAGTTGTCATTTGTAGCTTAAAGTTAAATTTACCCCTTTTGTGATGAAGCCTGGTTGCTACGATTTTGTATCCAATCAATACCGCTTGAAGAAATTATCACCTAAGTAAGATTCCTATTAAATTTTCTTAAATCAGAAAAGCACTTTCATAAAAATGGAATTTTCAATTTTTTTCATTTTGCCCCTTTTCTGATGCCACCTGCCTGCCATGTTTTTCGACCAATCAGTATGGCTTGAACATTTTTTGTAGGTAGGCACCCAAGGAACATTTTACTAAATTATATTGGAATCTGACAAACAGATTTGGAGGAGCAGATTTTTAAAGTTTGGACATTTTGACCCCTTTCTGATTCAGCAGCAACCAAAAGTCTCAATGGAATTAAAATCTTTGAACAATTTTGAAAGATGCCCACCAGAGGAACATTCCTGTAATGTTACATGGGAATTGTTCCTGCAGTTTAGGAGGAGATGATGTTTAAAGATAAAAGTTAACGCCGGACAACGTACAGAGAGTGAGTGATCAGAATAGATCACCTTGAACCTTCGAAAAAGTCAAGAGGAGTCAAAATGTGGGTGCTTAATGCAAGTCAAATAAAGAAGAAATTGTAACCTTAAGTGGCTGTTTAATACAAATTGACTGCTAAACAGAGGTAACGGCTAATACAAGTTTGATTGTACTTTTAAAAGGTTATCGGGCCAAGTTAATCGCAAATTGTATTATGAAGACAAAATATTTACCTGCACAACTGTCTTTCAACATGTTTGGTATAAAACAGGTGGCGAAACAGCATTTGATACCTTATTAACGCCTACAAAAAGAAAGTGTTTTATGTACATGTCAAGGAAAAAGGTATGTTGGATAAATTTACTTTATATGAAGCAAATGTCTTTTTGTAAAGTTATCTCTGCTCCAACATACAGACGTTATCTGATGTCTCTGCAGCAGATGAATTTCTCCATTTGTCACAATGCTTTTAGCACTACATAAAAATAACAGTTACACTTTCAATCTTTCAATTATACAGATTTTTCAGTAGTGTATGTAAATGCTTTCAATGTCATCTGCAAAAGATTTGATGTGTATGGAAAAGGGTTTGCTTTACAAAGACCAAACAAAACAGGACAAGAATGTATGCTTATTTCAAGAAAAGTCAAGCCTGAAAAGTATTGCACAATTTTGGCAGTCATTTTTAAATCTACCGTAGAATGATAAATAACAACGAATAGTTAAACTGTGAATTCGCATTTATCTCTTTTGAAGTTAATTTGTTCATAAAATTAACTAGAAAGTTTACATGCATGCAATCTCAAATAAATCTCCATTGACCAATATTATTAAGGTTAGTTATTTTTAACCTTTCCCACATGCATCTTCAGTAGATCATTTTTGAAAACAATGAGGCAAAAGGAGAAATAACTTTTCATGAGCAATTTCTTTTTTCGGTTTCAATAATTATATCATCTTTCTTGTGATTTTCCATATTTTTGCCTTTATATTTGTGATGTTCTCTGTTTCAGATTTTAAGTATACAGGAAAGTGGGGTTAAATCTCTGTACAACTCCTGTTGAGTGCCACACATATTGGATCCATACCTTCCTATTTAGAACCAAGGACACTGGCCACTTCACAACATAATCAAATGAGAAAGACTCAAGTCCTGATAAGTGCAGATCTGTGGGGTCACTGTGAAACTTTTTATAATCTGTAAATAAAGTATTAATATCATTACCAACCAATCAACATGGCTCTTTCTAGGATTCTGCAACAATGATTTCAACTCTATTCAATAATCATATTATAATTTATAGAGATTTTCTATATTTTCAAATTTGTCTGCTGCAGCATAGTTGTATGTGGGAAAGGGATAAAAACATTTTGAGAAATGAAGAAAAAAAACCACATCTGTATACGAGGTTCCACTAATGATCTCTATCAAAGAAAGAAAGCGTTCTATCACTGATAACTAACAAACAGTCCCTTCCCCACAAAGAAAGCGTTCTATCACTGATAACTAACAAACAGTCCCTTCCCCACAAAGAATCTGCCTTTGTCGAGTGGTTCAAGTAGGAAATTTGGAACCCGTCATCCCGGGTTCAATTCCCAGTCGGGGCAGTCATGGTGGATGGTCCTTTGGCATGGCACACTTCCTAGCCTTGTGCTGGTTTGTTTACACAGAGATCATGAAAAAGTGAACTGTCGCTGTGATATAACTAAAATAATGTTGAAACGGCATAACACTTCAATGAAAAAACCCTTCCCCACAAACAACATACCTACAATACTTGGAAATAATCTAGCAAAATATGGAAGATCTGATTAAGGCAAAAGAAAGAATTGCTTTTATTATGAGTAATTTCTCCCCCCTTTGCCACAATGCTTTCAAATGTCATATATGTTGAAAATAAGTAGAAATAAGTCTGCATGTGGGTTATTAACTCTCTGACAGACAGATACTCCAACATTTGTAAGTAAACATATCTTGTAATACCGGAAATAAAATAAAGTGAGTATACATCACTCTTACCTCCCTCTAAACTTGTTTCAATAGATAATATCTTAAACATCTGCGTGATGAGGTCAAACTGTAGCAAGTCTACTCTGAAAAAATGTAGAAGGTGAAAAGTTGGCATTCCATTTGATTGGTGATTAACCCTTTCTGACATATGACAAAACTGCAGCAGGACACTTTGGAAGCATTCATGCAAATACATAGAAAATCCCTTTAAATGAATGTATAACGAGTTAAAACATTGTGGAAAGAGGAGAAAGTCCTTATTATGAGCAATTTCTCTTTTTTTGCCAAATTTTCAAAATTCCTCTGCAACAAAGTGTTTGCAAGTGGGAAGAAGTAAAAATGGCAAAGTCGCATATATGCAACAGCTTGGCTCAGCGCCAAAGTCGCATTTATGCGACTTTTGTAACTTTGGTATTATAATTACCTATTACATAATCATTTTTTTAGATTTTTTTTTTAAGTGGAATGTTCAATACATATTCTTATGCATAAGTCTTTATCTTTTCAAATAAATAAGATATAACATTTTGAAATCAAAAGAAACGCCTGATTTTATTTGGCGCTGAGAACAATTCTTCTGCTATTTATTTGGCGCCGAAAGGGTTAAAGAGTTTTAGAATTATTTTTAGCTTTCCATGGTATAAAGTATATTTTATGGTAATTCGGAAACCATTAGTGACATACAATAATATTTTTGGAAAAACTATCATTGTAAAAGTTTGATATAAGTCTGGCAAAGGACCAGTTTGGCGTCCCAATCTACAGGTGGTTGGCATAATTATGACACAATAAGGAAAGTAAGCTTGGCTCAAGGATACTCCAAAAATGATCAGTACGGCCAAGTATTGAAACCAACATGTCACATTTCCAATACTGTGTGAGTTTGAGTGGTAAGGGCATCCTATCATAGGATGCCCTTACCACTCAAACTCACACAGCAGGATTTTGATCTTAAGGTTTTGACGAATCTGTGAGTAAGCAATCGTTCATCTGTGTTTTAACCCTTTCCCTCATAGACGCTTTCGGACGCCTCTGCAGCAGAAAGCTATTTGAAACAGAGTGACAAAAGAAGAAATTGCACAAAACAAGCGATTTCTCCTTTTGCCACTCTGTTTTCCACTTTTTGTCATAGGTTATCCATTCAATTATAGAGATTTTTCTATTTTTTGACAAAAAACGTTCAGTCGTCTGCTGCAAAATTGTCGTACGAGGGAAAGGATCAACCTTTTCCCAACATAAACAAATAGGTAAATTTGAATAAACCTAGGCAATTTTTTGCAAAATGCTTTCAAAAGTCATCAGCTGCAAAAATGTTAAATAGCATCTGCATGTGTGAAGCTGTTAACTGTTAGCACATGACACTGGACATTGTTCTGAGAGTCACAGCTACTTACTTTAGATCATCTTTATAAGGGTCTACATTAGCTGTGCTGGTTCTAAGGGCCAATTCAAGAAGAGATTCCAATCTGGTTTGCATGATCTCCTCAACTGGTAGTTTCATCTCATCTTCTGTCATATCCATAAACTGCACTATAAAATCACCTTTGTCCAGTAGAAAGTAATGTTTAACAGACCTGAAAATAAAAACAATATTTCTAGATCATATTTATTAATTATCTTTGCAATTTTGAATATCAGATGCTAAAAACTTAAATTGTTAGTTTTTACTACATATTATAGCAAATATGCAGCTTCGAAAACATTTGATAAACAATATGGAAAATCTAACAAGAGTTTACGGAGGACAATATAGCTTGCCTATCAGGGCCTGCTTCAGAACAGTAATAGCATTAGGTAAAGTCACACAGTATCACCTATTGCACGCAAAGGTTTGACCAAAATTCTAAGTCCAAAAAGGGGCACCATTCAGTCAAAATCCATTCCAGAGTTATGGGACTTGACATACAGGGTCGTATAAGGACCCTGAATAAGTGTGTGAAGTTTCAAAGAAACAGCATACACAGTGTCTGAGAACAGGCCTTGCACGCAAAGGTTTGACCAAAGGTTAGGCGAGCTAAAAATAAAAGAATGATTATGAATAAAGTAGAAAACACTGTGGATAAAAGAAGAAATTTCTCATCATCAGCAATTTCTCCTTTTGCCACAATGTTTTCAAAAGTCATCTGCTGCAGAGGCGTCGGACAGTTTCTGTATGTGGGAAAGGGTTAAGCCCTTATCATTGAGAACATATCACAAACCTTATTCTGGCAAGTAATTCCTTCTCCTGCATCAGTAGATTTAACAATAGTTTACTGGCATAGCTATAGGCTCTCTCTATGTGATCATAATATTTCTTCTCTTTTAACGTGTAAACAACTTCCTCTGCATTTGGACACTTTATATCTCGACCTATAAATAAGTTAATTAAGCATAATAAGTGATTTTAACCCTTTCACACATGCAGCTGCATTTTAATACATTTTGAGATAGCAAAGTTTGAAAACTTTGTAACAAAAGAAATGCTCAAAATGAGCAATTTCTCTTTCCACAATATTATCATCTTCAGTCAATAATCATACTTTCATTTATAGAAATTTCTCAATATTCTACCCAGATGTTTTTCAGGTTGTCTGCTCCAAATTTGTTGTCTGTAGGAAAGAGTGATTCCCATTTAAACAGTTGTCTGCATTCTTTACCCTTTCCACATACGACAAATCTGCAGCAGACCACTTTGAAAACATCTACTCAAGATATGGAAAATCTCTAAAAAATAATGGTATATTCCTGAAAAAAGTTGAAAATATTGTAGCAAAAGGAGAAATTGCTCGTTTTGAGCAATTTCTTCTTTTTCACAATGTTTTCAAAATTGTCTGCTGCAGATGCTGCAGGTGCATCAAAATGCATCTATAGGTTGGAAAGGGTTAATATATTCGAAAAAGACTTGTAACACCTGAACAAATTGTGGCATATTTTGATACAATTTATTTTATAAAGTATTATCTATATAGTAAAACAACACATACCACATTGTCTCACAACATTGAGATATTTTCCGGTATTTAGAATTTTGTCGGCCACTTGTTCCAGAAATACTGGTATTCTTTCCCTACAGATGGTATAATGCTGTTCCCAATAGGTACTCATAGTCAAGGAAACTTAAAAATTAAATATTTTCCCACAAATAAACCTTCTTCTGACTATTCTGCAGCACTTAAATACCCTTTCCAACATGCTGACAAGTTCTGATGCCTACGCTCCCTTTTGAAACTTTTGTCGCAAAAGGAAAAAAGTAATTTCTCCATTTGCCACAATATTTTCAACTCTGTATTCAATAATAATACTTCGATTTATATATATATATTCCATATTAGGGCCTTGATGTTTTCTAAGTTGTCTGCTGCAGATATGTAGTACGTGGGTAATATTAAGGCAAGATCATATACAATTGTGTTTGATTTTGTCTAAATAAAGTTTTTGAAAATATAAATAACTTGCTCTGAAATCACACATCTACATGAAGCCAATCTGACAAGTTATTGAAGTATTGCAAGTTGCTTACCTGTAAGAAGACCTAAATAATCTAAGGTGTAATAGTTTTGACCTTGAAGCGTGACCTTGATCTTTGAGCTTACAGAAATTTATATAATTTTACATAATTTTCTTATAGCCCTCTAAGGACATACCAAGTTTCATGAAAACAAAATCTTGTACTTTTTTGTTGTTGCAT
This sequence comes from Clinocardium nuttallii, assembly GCA_031471495.1. Classification (NCBI taxonomy): domain Eukaryota; kingdom Metazoa; phylum Mollusca; class Bivalvia; order Cardiida; family Cardiidae; genus Clinocardium; species Clinocardium nuttallii. Next base: position 1,553 of record JAUELF010273554.1, on the reverse strand, counting down.
AAATCAGTTTTATAAAGATTGACATTAGGACGCAGGGTAATCCTATTGTTCCCTCATCCTCTGGTGAAAATGGTAGAGGAATAAAATAACTAGATTAAAACTTAGTTAATGACCTGATTAATACATTCAAGATCATATAGAAAGGATATCTGTCATTGTACTCCTCTTGAAGTTTTTCTTTGTGTATTGTCTCATTCTCCTCTACAAGAAACTGAAAACATATAAAAAGAGTCAAATCATATAAAAAAGAGCTGTCAAAGAAAATCATGCTCATGTATTTACCCCTTTCCCTCATATACACGCTTTCTGACGCCTCTGCAGCAAACAACTTTTTGGAAACATATTGACAAAAGAAGAAATTGCTCAAAATGAGCAATTTCTCCTTTTGCCACAATGTTTTCAACTTTTAGGCATAGGTTATCCATTCAATTATACAGATTTTCTATTTCTTTAAAAATATGTTCAAAGTTGTCTGCTGAAGAATTGTCATGTGAGGGAAAGGGTAGAGCAATTTTAGTGGGACAGGGTGATTGTCACCAAGGGTAAAATGCAAGCACCATTTAGCTTCATAAAAAGACATTTATAATTCAACTTTGTTGTAAAAGTCACAAACTAACTGTAGATTTAATACTTCCAGTGCTAAAGATGGTTGCAGCCTATGACATTTTAATGTTCAAATGTTTTAAAGCCAGAATATGAATGCAAAATGGACAAACAGACAACAGACAGATGCACATTTTGATTCCTACATATGTAAATGGATATTGTACATTTAGCAAGTAAATGACAATGTGACAAAAAAGATTGACAGACAAACAAGCAAGAATTAATGTTAATATTACCTCTGAATATGGATCGTTAATGATTCCTTTGTAAATCCATTTTTCAAGAATTTCAAAGTATGGTACACAAGCCTGAAACAGAGTAAAATGTTCATATTTTTAATACAGCCAACAGCCAGAGAAAACAACAATTCAAATTATTTATATCCTTCGAGAAACATATAACATTTCAAACTTCCTTACCCTGGCACCCTGTTCCCTTGTGATTGAAGTAAGATGACGTTGACGTAGTATAAATTCAGGGGTATATTCCTTACCCTGGCACCTTGTTCCTTTGTGATTGAAGTAAGATGACGTTGACTTAGTATAAATTCAGGGGTATATTCTTTACCCTGGCACCTTGTTCCCTTGTGATTGAAGTAAGATGACCTTGACTTTAATAGTATAAATTCAGGGGTATATTCTTTACCCTGGCACCTTGTTCCCTTGTGATTGAAGTAAGATGACATTGACTTTAATAGTATAAATTCAGGGATATATTCCTTACCCTGGCACCCATAGGTATTGTTTCCTCATCTGGGAAATGTAAAATTGGACATTGGCCATGCCAGGTGAAACACTTACCTTGAGTACAGTGTATTAATCAGAGCTACAGATAAGGAGCAGTATTCAGCTTCTTCATCACAATATCTCTTCTAGAATTCCATCCAAACCCTATGATGTGGGTACTTAAAAGAATTGAGACGATTCTTTTAAGTACCCACAACATAG
>JAUELF010273533.1:0-10744 GCA_031471495.1 Clinocardium nuttallii | reverse complement strand
TAAGCCAGTTTTTCTAATTATTTTGTAGAAATGTTCCTTAGATGACCCTCTATCAGATTCCTTCAAGCCATGTTGATTGGTCGAAAAACATTGCGGCCAGGGAGGCGGGGCTATTTTGCCTTAAATGGCTATAGTGAAAACTTAAAAATCTCCTCCAAAAGTGTCAGGCCGATTTTCAAATAATTTTGTAGAAATGTTCCTAGGGTTCCTACCACTATCAGATCCCTTCAAGCCAATCGATTTGTCGGAAACTATGGCTAAAATGAAGAAATAAATCAGGTGAGCGATCCAGGGCCATCATGGCCCTCTTGTTTAAAGATTATCTTGCTCCGTTATAGGTAGTCAGTCACAGGTATTGTACACTTATGTGTTTCCAATGTTAACTAAGCCTGAAGCCAATACTGTATTTTTCACAATGTATTTCGTGTATGGTTTTCACTGTGTATAAGCCGAAAACCAAAACATATTTATATTATTCATTAATTAATTCGATTCTACTATGGCTAGAAGTGGAAACTAAGGCTGCTTATTAAATATATTCCACTGTAAATAAAATCGAAAGAAAGAACAAATAAAACCAAAATGTTTTTTATTATTCTTTCACTTGTTTATTTGTAATTTGAGGATTGGAAAAAACTATTTAATTTAAGTAACGGCATTTAAAAGGTTAAAAGTTGAACAAAATGGTCCAAGATTCAATTATTCATGTGCTTTTAAGTACTTGCTCCTTCTGACACAATGTTTCCACTAAGGTTACCACTTTTGATAACGTCGGCTATATGAATATATTTATATCAAGTTTTCACTTTCAAATAGTTGAAATAACAATATCTTCCTTCAATATCATTTTAGAAACCTCGCTACTTTCTTCATAATATTTTATAAAATATGTTACCACTTAATGTAATGCCGGCAACCCAGAACGTTCTTATATAATGTTTTCACTGTCAAAAGTTGAAAACTGAAACTGTCTCTTCATCCACAAAAATTATTGAAAGCCTTGATATGATTTGACAATGTTTATAAAAATGATTATGTATTGAAAGACAAAACACTCTTTTCTAGATTGATTTCGTTTGCAGAGAGTGAAACACAATATTACCAATCTTCTTACTGCAATTATTATGAAAATTTTAAATAGATAAAACAATAGAAAACTGTATTAAGAATATTAACTCATATCCAGTTTTAATTACAGTAAGAGTTTGGGAAATAATCTCCCTTTTTCAACTTTAAAATACCACAATATTTCTGCATTTGTGTAAGTCAGAATACATTTGAGAGTTTGCTTTTTGTATTACACAAACTAGATAGATTATGTACACTTTTAAAATACTTGCGTATTAACAACCACATTAACTCAGTTACAACTTTTTCAAAAATGATAATCAGTAAACTAACGCACTAATTGGTCTACTTTATTAATGCAGACACACTTCAAATGATGGATTATCCATACAACTTCGTAAATGTTTTCTCTCCCTTTTTCACTTTCCAAGCTGAATGGAATCAAAAGATTCTTAATTTAGAGAAATGTTTATTTATTGCATATTTAATAATGTTTTCATTTTTGAAATTTTAAACGGTGTGTTGGTCAGTTATTTGTAGTTGCTCTAGTAAATTAAACTATAAAGACAAATCTCAAAACAATATATATAATGCAATCTGCCAATTAAATACTTCATTTCCTTCTTGTTAGATCAAACTGGTATCTTCTTTTCTTTAAATTCAGTAGAAATATTCTTATCATCAACTGAGTCATGCGGATATATATGGACACGTTCTATTATCCGTCCGTTTACTTCAGAAATCCGTCTAGAATTGTTTTTCATATTGATTTAAGTTTCACTTTCCTCCTTTGACAGAATTTCTGCCTAACAAGCGTTGATGTCTGTCTAAGCTTAGATTGTTTCTGATTTAACATAAATCGGACTTTCATAGAATTTCGATGTAGGGCGAAAAATAAGGCCAATGGTGATATATATGTTTGCAATATTTAGACGGTATCTGTCTTATTTAATTAAGGGCGGAGTTTATCTTAGTGTATTGTACCAGTATGATCTTTCAACTTCAGGATTCAACAAAAGATCTGACACATTACATGGTTTAGAGGAGTTTTGGTTTTACAATGTGACCATTCGTGCCACTACATCTAAAGGAAGTAGAGAGTCAGATACAATCACATTCCAAACACTACCAGCGGGTAAATATTATGGTTAACTTGATCTGTTTCTATTTCCTGGAAGGAAACATCTTGAATATATATTAAGAGGTAGAAGTTCGAAATCCAACTGTGACATTAAAAGTCTATAAGCAGAAATGCTGGTGTATTGCATTGCAATTTCAGTAATTTGAGTCGGTACATTTATATTAAAAAATCAACCATTTGTCTCTTTCAATAAATTTTTACAGCAGATTCATTTAAATAATTGCATATATATAGACGAAAGTATTGTAATTGAATTGAGATAGAAACATACTGTCAAAAGGAAAAATTGCTTTTACATTAGTCATTTGCTGTGGACGTGTCACTATGTGTCTTTAAATGGAAAAGAGTTAAACCATCTATATATTACAATCATTATTTCTAAAGCACCAGGACGTGTTGATGGCTTTAATGTTGTAGCTAATCCAGGTGGAGATTATTCAAAAATACAGGTACAGTGGAAAATACCAAAGTTATTAGAAAGAAACAGTGAAATCATTCGATTTGAACTACTTCATAACACATCGACAGATGCGGTGAGTCTGAGATATAATAATTGTGTGTTTTTAGCTTACCGGAGCATGAATTGGTCAAGGTAAGCTATTGTGATTACATTTTGTCCGTCGTCTGTGCAGTGTCCGTCATCAACAATTGCCTTGTTAATAATCTAAAGGCTACAAAAAGTGTGTCTTGTAGGCTAAGTTTGAATACGGGTAATTTATTTGTTTTCTTCAGCAGTTTGAAATGTTTTCTTAATTATATCTTGGTCAAGTTCGAATATGGGTCATATTGACTGTAAAACAATGTCACTAGATCGAACTGAAGGAAAATCTGTCCAACACTCTGGAGACTGCATGTTTACCTCACCTGTGCATGAAGTGCTCAAGATGAGCTATTGTGGTCACATTGTGTCTGGCGTCCATCCGTCGTCCGTCGTAAACAATTGCCTTGTTACCACTCTACAGGCTACATGTTGCATCCTATCTTCATGAAAGTTCTTCACAACATTGATCTCCATCAAATCTTGGACAAGTTCGAAAGTGGGCCACGTGAGGTCAAAAACTAGGTCACTATGTCTAATTGCAGGAAAATCTTGTACAATATGTAGGCTGCATTTTAACTTGAAAGAATTTTGTTTTGTTTTGATAATATAAAGGTAAAATGTGAACATGGGTCATGTCGGGTCAAAATGTAGGTCACTAGGTCAAATTGGAGGACAATCGCTACCTCTCTCTATAGAGGCCGCACTTTTTGCTTCAGTAGTTCGAAATTTTGTCAGAATGTTTGTTTAAATTATATCTAAGTCAGGTTTGAGTATTGGTCATGCCAGGTCCAAAGCTAGGTCACTAGGCAAAATTGAAGGAAGATCTTTAGAAACACTATGGATGCCGCATTGTTTGCTTCAGCAGCTTGAAATTGTGTCAGCATGTTTTACTCTATGATATCTGAGACCAGTTTAAATATAGTCATTGGATTCGAAAAAATGTCACTAAGCCAAAATGAAGGAAAACATTTTGAACTCTGGAGGCCGTATTTTTAACTTGAGCATGTTGAAACTATCAGAATGTTGGTCTTGATGATATGTAGGTCAAGGACACTAGGTCAAATTGAAGGAAAGTCTTTTCAACACTCTGGAGACTGCATTTTTAGCTCACATGTGCTTGAAGTGTTCACGGTGAGCTATGGTGATCACAATTTGTCTGGCGTCATCCGTCGTCAACAATTACCTTTTGAACACTCTGCAGGCTACATATTCCATCCTATCTTCATGAAATTTCTTCAAAACATTAATCTCCATCAAATCTTGGACAAGTTCGAAACTGGGCCATATAAGGTCAATAACTATGTTTAATTGCAGAAAAAAATCTTGTAATCACGCTGGAGGCCACATTTTTTTTAACTTGAGCATGTTGAAACTGTCTCAGAATGCTTTTTGTCTTGAAATTATATAGGTCAAATTGAAGATGGGTAAAAATGTAGGTCACTAGGTCAAATTGATGTAAAATCTTGTTAACACTCTTGAGGCCTTAATTTTTGTTTCAACAATTCGGAATTTTGTCAGAATGTTTGCTTAGTTATATTCAAGTTCGAGTATTAGTCATGCCACGTGTAAAGCTAGGTAACTAGGCCAAATTGAAGAACACTCCAGCAGCTTGAAAGTTTGTCAGAATGTTTGTCTCTATAAGATCTGAGACCAGTTTAAATATTGGTCATTCTTGGTTAGAAACTAGGTCACTTAGCCAAAGTGAAGGAAACTCGTATAAACACTCTTAGAGCCTCAGTGTAGCTTCAGCTTTTTGAAGTTTAGAATGTGTGTCTAGGCAAAGGTCAAATATTGGTCATATTGCGTCAACAATATGTCACTAGGCAACATTGAAGGAAAATAGTGTTCCGGAGGGCCCATTTTGACTTTGAACAAGTTGAAACTTTGTCATAATGTTTGTCTTGAGGATATCTACTCCTTGTTCGAGGACAAATGAAGGAAAATGGTGTTAACACTGGAGGTTTCATTCGAATATTTGTCATAATAATAATCTTGATGTGTTTTGCATTATAAATCACATAACATAATTCAGATGAGCTATCTAGGGCCATCGTTGCACTCTTTTTTAATTCATTGTCATGTTTTTTGCGTTAGAAATCTTACCGCATAGCTCAGGTGAGCGATCTAGGGCCATCATGAACCTCTTGTTTTTTGTCTCGCCGCGACAAAGTAGTGAAAGCGAGATTAAAGTGTTGCTTTTCTGGCAGCGTCAAACATTTAAGTTTAGCTCAACGTTCAAGTGTTTAGCTTTACTGGCCAAAGTCAGAAGGGCTTATGCCGTGGCCTTGTGTTCATCGTCCGTTAACACGATACAGTCTTCAGGTTGTATTGTATCTCAATTAAACTTATACAGTAGTTAGATATCCGTAAGAGGTCGGTTCCTATCGCAAACCAGCCAGATCCACCCGTATAAGACTTGAACAATTGCTTGTAAACACGATACAGTCTTTAGTTTTGATTGTATCTCAATCAATCTTATACAATAGATAGATATCCATAAGCTCGGTTTCTATCGCAAACCAGTCAGATCCGCTAGTGCAAGACTGGAGTATGGCCCTTGAAATCGTTAAAATTGCTATACTAGTAGTTATATATTGATGAGAGCTCGATTCCTTTCGAAAACCTGGCTTATATGTTTTTGCATGACTGGATTATGGCCCTTGACATTGTCAAAATTTCAATATTACAGCGTGTGCGTCCGTAAACAATTGCTTGTTAACACGACACCGTCTTTAGATTTGATTGTATTTCAATCAAACTTATGCAGTAGTTAGATAACCGTAATAGCTCGGATCAGATCACAAACCAGCCAGATTCGCCCTTGTTAGACTGAAATAAGTCCCTTGAAATTGTCAAAATTGCTTTAAAAGAGCTTGTGAACAAAATAGAGGGTCCATTTACAATTTGATCCTCACCAAACTAAGATAGTAGTTAAATATTGATGAGCACTCGATTCCTTCCGAAAAATAGGCATATGTGCCCTTGCATGACAGGCTTATGGCTCTTGAAATTGTAAAAATTGCTATAAAACAGATTTTGAACACAATAGAGCCCCACCATTTACTATCCGATCTTCACCAATCTTAGATGGAAGTTCAATATTGATGACAGCTTGGTTCCTTTCGAAAACCAGCCAGATCCATGTCAATAGAGCATAGGCCCTCATGAGCCTCTTGTTTAATTCCTCTCAATAAGACCTGGTGCTAGGACTTTATATTTGGAATATAGTTACAACCAATTCCGTCCTCGCATTGTATGCTGAAGATGCTGCATGTGACCTACTTTTTCTGGGGGGAACGTGACTTTTGGTGGATTTTGTGAATTTGATACATACAATATTTCAATATTTTTTACTTTTTCTCAATAAGTACTGGTGCAATGGCTTTGAAATAAAGATACATATAATGGCATTCTTTACATTGCGTGCGGGTGATGCTAAGTGTGACCTTCTTTTTTGGTGTAAAAAATGATTGATTTTGATAATTGGACATAGCTTCTTCATTTTTTGTAAGATTGATTTCAAATTGTGCACACACATTTCATAAAGTAAGTACTTCAACATATCAAACGGGTTTTGGGGTCAAACATTTGTTTTTTGTTCTAATTTGTTGTATGTGTGTACGTTGTGTTTATCTCAACGTTAAAGTTTCGGTTTTTTAACATTTCCTCTAAAACTACAAGTGCCAGGGCTTTCACACTTCAGTTATAGTTTTGTCTTATACTCTTCATAACAGTGTATGTTGTAGCTAATAAGTGTAACTATTTAGAGTAAATAACATGGACTTTGCTGGATTTTATAAATTAAACACAACAAAGAATTGGACATAGTTTCTTCAGTTTTTGTACGAATTGTGCACACATATTTCATGAATAAGGTTTTTCAACCCATCAAATTGGTTTTAGGGTCATACATTTGGATTTGTTTTAATACATTTTGTATACTTTTGAATTTTTGATTTATTTTTACAATTTTGTTACTGATTACCTTTACACTTAACATAGCAGACATTATTGGAAACCTTTCTTATACCCAGAAGCTTTCTGAAGCCTCAGAAGCAGATGACTTTTAAAACATTGTGACAAAAGGAGATATTGATCATCGTGAGAAATTTCACCTCTTGCCAAGATGATTTTCAACATTGTTCAAGAAATGTTCTTTCATTTATTGAAAGTTTATACAAATTTTACTTTATCTTTTCAAATTCGTCTGCTGCAGAGTTGTAGTAATTTGGGTAAATGCCTTCTTCTGAAACCTTTCATCTCTGTAGTTTCTTGGCCAATTGGCATGAACAGTTAGCATCCTCTCAATGTCCTCTCTAAAAGTCCTCCAACTTTGTTTTATCTATGCATAATTCAGGTTTACAGCGCAACTAAAATAAATTGAAACTTGTTGACCGAATTTTACAATAATTTTGTAGAAATGTTAGCTGGGTGACTCTCTATCAGATGTCTTTAAGCCATGTTGATTGGTTGAAAAACATGGGCGTCAGGGGCATGCTGTTTTGCATGGTATAGCTAAAGTCTGGGATTTTTTAAAAAAAATTTGCTTATTTCGATTTTGTCTTTGGAATGTTCTCCTTGTGACCTTCTATCAGGTTCCTTCAAGCATTGTTGATTGAGCGCAAAACATGTCCAGGGGCCTTGGCTGTTTTGCCTTACAATATAATATATAAAAGCTATAGTGAAAACATTAAGAATCTGTCCGATTTCAGAATACTTTATTGAAAATAGATAATAATTGATATGAAAAATAAAGATTATTTAACTTATATCTAATAGTTTGTTTTAATTATATTTCGACTTCGAGAAAAGCAAAATTACCTTGTAATTTGTATCGGCAAAAACAAAGACCTAGATTTATGGAAATATATGACGTTATTATTTGATATTTCATATCATCTAAGTAAATTAAGCTTTGCCCGGAATGATTGGGATCCAAAGTTTAATGACTATTGTACAAAAGACCGGTGGTGACTTCCAAAGTTCATACTTCACACTTCATAGATAATATGTTTGAAGTGTGAAGTTTGAAGTCTTAAGTGTGACGTCTGAAGTTTGAAATTCACAATTCATATTTCTCGGTGAAGGTGTATAATGCCAGTTTTGATCTAGATATTAAACAAATGATCTAGATTGTAGACCAATTAAATGTTGTATTTAATAAAGGAAATAAAACGTTTTGATTGCTTCATAGTTAAGTTGGCGATCCTACGAGAGGCACTAATAAGGTGAAGTTTTAAAACGAAATGTTGCGCATACTAATCTTTAAATGTTAATCTTAAGAAATAAATGTCAGTGAAAGAAATCAGTGAAAACGTATGAAATATAATATTTAAGAGCAAAATATAGATTGTCTTCGAAACATTATAAGTTTTCAGTTATTGAAAATTGAAATGTATACACCCATTTGGAGCCTCGCGTAATCTCCAGGCATGGATAACTCACGATGTAGTCTATTCTCGGCATTGACCGAGACATATACACATCAGGCCTTGATTATAAATTGGTAGAACTGAAGTTTGCCTGCCACGTGGTTATAAAAAGAAAAAGAACGTGTAAGCTACCCTTGATTACTGATTCTACATCTTTTAAAGAACAAGGTTCTAATCGAACAATGTTCCAACTTGTTCACGATTATAATGCAGTACCAATTCAAGGAACTGTCAAATTCTTAGATATATACAACGTTATTGAGCAAATTTTATGATTCATGGAAAATAACTGATTGTTTTGATTATTAAAAAAACCGTTCTTATATTCAAGTCAAATAATATGTGCATGTTCCATTTCTTAGTGTTTTCTCATATTGATCGCCGTTTATCTTTTTTAAAGATTGTTCTTGTTTATTTTGTTTGCAGTAAGAGTGTAAACGAAACAAAATTAAGAGAATATGACCCTCATCATTTTTCGTCACCCTTCACAGACCACTATCCATGTTTTCTATGTACTTTCAAAATCTTTGAATTTAGTTACTTTCGTGTGAACCCGTCTTTCAGTTCTCCCGAGTTCTTTGATTTAATTAAATTTAATATCGAATTATGAAATATCATATTTTGCATCGAGACCTCATACAAAGGTATTATCATAGTATGAGTAAAGCACAAGTTACATGCGAATTATTTAACAGAAACAAATCAAATTTTACAAAAGATATGGTATTTTCAAAATAATGGTTTGTCTGAATTGATATGCAACTTCAATTTACCAACCAGCATGGAATACAAGGCTTTCAAATATGATGAGACAAATCTTTATCAGCAGCGTATTTATGCGCAATGTAGTGTCATTTAACATATTGTGCATAAACACACTGCTGATAATAATTTCCCATCTTTATCATTATGGTATATTTAAGAATTTTATATATATATGTAGTTTCATTTTTCTCTATTTTGGAATGAATGGATTTGAATACTAATGGAAAACAAGAAAGTAATAGCGATTTCTTTAATCACCCTGTTGTTGTCACAAAAACGTCTGATTTGACGTCGAAAACGACGTTATTTAAAAACGTATTATTCTTAAATAACAGGCGGCGACAACACATCGGATAAAAAAAAGAAACAAAAAAGAAGCCAACATTCATATAAAGTGAGATTGGAGTCTCATCTTTAACCTCTTTCAACACACAGACAATGTGCAGCAGACGGCATTGAAGACATCTACACAAACTATGGAAACTATCTTAAAATGAAACGATAACTATTGTTAAGAGTTGAACACATTGTGGCAAAACGAGCAATTTCTGTGCTAGATTCGCTTCGTAGACGGCTTGTTAATTCACTATTATCTTCCTATAAGCAACAGTTGGTATATTAACAGTAATTTATGTTGTCGTTGTTTTCGTTTATCTGAAATTATGTTATGCCTAGTTTTGATTGATAGTGTAGTATATATATTGATATGATATGTAAGGAAGATAATAATCTAATATCATGGACGTTCAGAGGTTGAATGTGTCAATGATCAATTAGATTTATGTCTTTATAAAACATAAATTGATGTCCACACTAAATCACAGTAACATTCTATACAGATTAAGTTAACCCTTCCCCTCATATCGACGCTTTCTGACGCCTCTGCAGCAGACTGATTTTTGAAAACATAGTGACAAAAGAAGAAATTGCACAAAACGTGCAATTTCTCCTTTTTTTGCTACAATGATTTCCACTTTTAGTCATAGGTTATCATTTCAATTATAGAGTTTTTCTACTTTTTAACAAATATGTTCAAAGTCATCTACTGCAGATTTGTTGTATGAGGGAAAGGGTTAAGTTAGATAAATAAAGGATGATCGACTAGATATTTACACTTTCCGGGGCCCACATAAATACTTGAAATATGCAGTCGACGATTTTGAAAACATGTAGCAAAAATATGGAAACTATCTTTAAATGAAGGAACCTTTATCGAAAAAAATATTACAATATTGTTGCAAAAGGAGAAATAGTTCATAAGTATCAATTTCTCCTTTTGCCACAAAACTTTCAAACGTCTTCTGCTACAGAGGCGTCAGAAAGTGTCTCTGTTATAAATGTTGTTTGTATAACTGATCTTTATATGAAATCATTCTAACCATTCAAGTTGACAAATCAGGTTTCGACCCACTTTGAGGTTTTTTTTGACATTATCCTGAACCATACATGTCCTCACCAAAGCTATATATGAAGCCTATCCCTATAAATGAGAAAGAGGAGGGGCCAAATAATTCAGCCTTGATAAGCATGGGCGGAGCCATGCAGTACCATGTTAATGCATAACATGAAGGTTTAATTTATGGGGCTTAACATCTAGGCTTTATCTTTGAAGTAACATCTATGCTTTATTTTTGAAGTAACATCTATGACTTAATAAGGGGATACAGGTTGGCATATCTGTACATTGTAGATTCAGATCAACATGGGTATCTGATCCGGTTCATAGGAATCCGCTGTGGTCGAGTGGTTAGCGTCGGGGATTTCGAAACAGGGTGTCCCTGGTTCGATCCCCAGTCG
>JAUELF010273521.1:0-19764 GCA_031471495.1 Clinocardium nuttallii | reverse complement strand
TATTTTCAAATTCGTTTTGAACAGTAGAACCAAATAAGAAAACACAGCCGATATAAGTATATAATTCTGTCAAAGGTCGTGGTACATTTCAGAAGTAAGAGCAAGTGATGGGGACTATTTTCAGAGCGTAGCAGAAATCCAGAATTTCTGATAAGAAGCAGGCTCAGAATGTGGTAACTTAATTTGCTTGCACAATGCAAGCAAATAAAAATCAAATAAGCTAAGAATTTTCTACAGTTCCAATACTGAGTTCTATGAAGTCTTAGAACGTTAACATTTATTTCTTCCAGATGGATATGTAATACATACTGTTCTTCTGAAGTTAACGTTTTAACGTGGAAGAGCTGTAAAAAAATGTTTATCAATAAATTGTTGAAATTAGTCTAAAGTCATTTATATCAGGAAGGAAAATAATTATGATAGCTTATAATATATACATCATATTTATATCAAAACCATTTTATTTCTGTGTTTACCCCATTGCCGCATAGAAGAGAATTTTGAATCAACATTTTGTGAAAGTGTGAGATAAGAAGATATTTACTGTCATGTGAGATGTTTGTGTAACCTTTTCCCACATACTCAAATTCGGAAGCAGACGACTTTGAAAAACATATATACACAACTATAGAAAATATCTATTAATGAATGAACAAGTACTGAAATAGTTGAAAACATCTTGGCAAAAGGAGAAATTGCTCGTTTTGAACAATTTCTACTTTTTGCATAATTTGTTTAAAAGTCATCTGCTTCAGAGGCGTCATAAAGAACAGCTTTTCCCTGTCGGTCTGTCCCATTTACTTCCACGTACTGTAATAATGATAGGTGACACTACATGTGTCTGTCTACAACTGTGTTTGCCCAAACAGTCATAATACGACTTCGATTATATCAGAACTTTCATATGATTCTTCAGATATTTCTAATTTGAAAGTCTAAGCATAGAAATCAGATGAGGAATGTTTTAGAAAAATATGTCGGGAGAGGGGAAGGAACGACCAGCACTAAAGGGCACCACCTGTCAATTTCTTACTACCTTTTGGGCATCAATTTTAATTTTAATTAAAAACTAACCCCCACCCACAACGTACAAGTAGCTCGTCTTTCCTCCCATTTCTTCCCTGAACAGCCCTTATTGGTTAACTAATGTTGAGTAGATATTAAACTTGTTTCTGCGGGATACTTTCCCCAAGATCAATTTTAATCAATTTTAATCAATTTTTATACATAGTTAAATCATGCAGAAAACAAGCTTAGGATTGTATATCAGGTCATAAAGGTCAAGGGCAATTGTTACTAACAAAAACAGAGAAACTGTTAACATTTGAATACTGAAGTTAGGTTTTGATTATTTTCCTCAAATTTCACAGGTTGTTTACTCATGCAGAAATATAATTTAATACTGTACGTATTTGTGGTCACTCTGGTCAAGGTCGATGTTACTAAAAGTGTAAAGGTTTAGAAAAATATTGCTTATTCTCTGGTGGCAACATTTTTCGTTCGGTCTTCAATGAAAGTTTACTAGAACATTCATCTTTCTCAAATTCTGATCAAATGTGAACGTGTGTCATCTGGCGTCAAACACCTGTTGACATGTGATTGAGCCGACTCGGTTGTCGAATTGAAAACAGAATCAAGAAAAATCGTGTATTGTATAACAATTTGTACACTTTTATACACTTTGTCAACAATTCCAACTGCTCTCTAACAAACATATCATTTAGAAGCATCATTTACAATCCCAGTTATCCCTTTACCACAAACAACAAATCTGTATTAGACGACTTTGAAAGCAGCAATATCAAAATATTAGTATAATAGTATTTTGTTTTAAATTATTCTGCTGCAGAGGCGTCATACAGCGTTTGTATGTGTGAAAGAATCAAGTAAGGAGCTAAGTTAGATAGCTTAGGCTTAAACATGTCCTTTTAACGACTCTATAGAGACTTACTTTTTTCAATCTCAATGAATGTTCACAAGAACACTGGTCTCCAACAAATGTCAATGAGTGTAAAATGGGACCCGTTTTGTTAAAATGTAGATCACTTAGTCACCTTGTATACACATGTACATACATTATTAAGATCACTTTTTTCATTCAATCCTATAGAAAGTTCTTCAGAACATTGATCTCTTTCAAATATTGATATGTTTTTGAATGGGTCAAGTTTGTTTCCCAACTACAGTGGGATGCAAACAGTATTAGTTATATAATAGGGTAACAAAGAAGTAAGAAGTAAAGAGGAAATATTCTTTTAAACATTGTGACAACATAAGAAGTTGCGCGTCTCTGGGACGGGGATAACATGCTCTACAATTTATCTTGTAATTAATACTTACTATGCTGTGCTTGTTTTGAAGTCCCGTAAATACATGACAAACATATGGCGGGGAAAGTATGCAACAGTATAATTGCCTTCCAACTCAGTGTATCTTGTTCTATTGACATGATAGGACACAGAGGTGGGAGCCATTATACTTTTTTTCTTTTAGTTCCAGATATGTCAATCTTGCTAGAAACGAAATGACAAGTTGAAATTTTATTTTGAGTGATGCATTTAAGTGAAGATATACTTAACTGTATGAATTATTTAATGGTGCTTTCCAAAGCATATGTATGCCGTGCAGCCATACTTTAAACATACGATTATTGTAACACGTTTGAAATAATACACATTATAATCCTAAAAACATGCTATATTTGTTGTTAAGGCCATACAGACTTAAGGTTGATAAAGGTTTGTATTCCTTATTTCAAAGGCTTTATAGATATAAACACTACGTTTTTTTTTCAAAATAGTGTAATTTTCACATGTTAACAACTGTATAAATTTATGCATATTTGGTCTTATTTTTGTAATACTCAGGGATATAACAATGTCTTAGTTGAGTGTACAATTTGCATTCACAAATATAGTGAAACTCATCCTCTAGAGCATTACAAACACTGGAAATTCTTAAATGCAATAGAACACTATTTGGGGTTTTCCCATCGACCCGTTTCTATAGCCAGTCTATGAGACGATACTCTTAGTTTGGTAAGTCATCAAGATAAGGTTAAAGAAAACATGAAATATTACCATAAAACGTTCCCTTACTTAAAAGTGCTACTCTCTTATGCCAGTTTTGTATAAATTAATCTTTTAATCTTTGTTTAACAAAAGAAAGAAAACATTTAACATCTCCTATATATTGGAATTGCCAGATCTCATAAAACCCTAAATTCCCTAACAAAGTTCTTATTAATGACCACCAATTTTTTGTTTTAGGTATGTCTTCTGAATCATCTTTAAGCATTAGATAAATCATTTTAGTATATTTATTTTCATTTGTTTGTAATACCCTCGTCCAGTACTTTATTATGTTAAATTAGCGTAACCACTGTAGAGGCAATCTTCCAAGCTTCAATTAAATGTTTGCAATATTGTAAATGCACTCGTTCAATGACTTTACCACAGGTAAACCCCCAAATTTCACTACTGTCATTTAGTATAGGTGAAACTAGTTTATCGAATAAACTAAATCGTTCTCTAACAGACAATAACGTAAACCTGTAAAGGCTTGTCCGGACAATGTATTAAGAGCTTCGGAGAAAGAGCCTCCAGACGTCACTACAACTCCTAAGTATGAACATTTGTTCACTATATCGATTTTGTTATTATTACAGTAAAGGTGTAAATTAGTGAAATTCGGACTCCCTTTCTAAAAGTAATTAGTTTTGTTTTATTCGTGTTACATACTTATTTCCATCGTTGGCAATACTCGAAGAGTAAGTTTAAACCTTTCTGTAGCTCTGACGCCTTTTCTGCAAAGATGACTTTATCGTCTGCATATATAATTAAAAATAGCTTGAACGCGTCAACATCAATGCCATTTAAACCCTTTTTAAAGAATTCATCTTCTATGTCATTTAAAAACATACTGAACAGAAATGGTGGACTTGGAGGACAAGAACCAGAATGTCATCCCAGGGGCATGGAGAAATGACAAAGTACTTTTGGATGTTTACCAGGAAAGGGCAAGGAACACTGGAACCTAGGAGGGGTAGCAAATTGGAAGATACCTGGGCCACTACTTTACCTTCATCATCCGATCATTCGGTATGTCTAGTAAGAGGGAGAGGGGAAGATGAATGGTGCCGAGAGTCTTGGGACTGCTGAGAGGACCTCCTAGACGTCCGAGGAAACACTTAAAACTCTTTAGGAGATATTTCAGACCGCCAAGGAGACCTGAAACACTCTGGGGACCACTATTAAGTTTTACTTGGACAAGGACTGACTTCTTGACTTCTTCCTTGGAACACCCCCTCCCCCCTCCCACACACACTGCACTCTCTGGTTGGAGACTCAATGCTGTCTTCTTGGACCTCTATATCCCCAGTTTCCTCTGCTTTCATATTCTGAGTTTGTGTATTTACAAGCCAGCTTTTACCCCCTGCCTCTGCCTGGATTGGAAATCTTGTTAAAGTTGAATCAAAGTTGAATTAAATTTGAATTAAAGTTGAAATGTACTGTGTGTCCTGCTCCTAAAACTCTCCGATCAATTGAATTTCCCACGTTCGGCCGAAGGTTTTAACCCATCGGAGGTCACGTGACGCCTTCGTGACACTCTCAGTACGATGTCGTGTAACCATCTTGTGGCCTTCGTGTGGCCTTCGTTTGTCATGCGGGAAAACTATTAAATAAGAATTAACATATTCGTGTTGCCTGCGTGTGTGGTTCGGGTGCCAGCGTGTGACCTTCTATAGACATCGTACTTGCTCCGGCTGTTGATTTGCTGTTGACCAAGTGTCGGCGCCATCTTCACGCGAAAATCAAAATTCCGTAGGGCCATAGGCCCTTCTTAATATAGCACCATGCATATGTAGGATTTTCTCAGACCGAGGCTAACTAAGCAAGCTCCCAAAAAGCTACATGTAAATACTACACAATATGGCAATATTTTGCAGTAATACAGATCTTGAACCTGTACCATTTGTTTTATTGTATTGTATTAAAAACTTCTTGAAATGCAACAAAAAGTCCTCTGTGTAAAAAGCGAGAAAACTATTATAGAGACCGCATATATTTTTAAAATACCTCAGAGGTGAGTATATTTCCCTTTTATTTGTTATAGCCAGGTCAGTATTTGAGACATTTCTCTTCTAAGCAGTATTTCATTTCTCTTCAAAAGAAGAACCAGTATACGTTAATTTTCATCCATCTGCAAGTATAAACTGATAACCCTAACTACTTGGGTGATGGGATTGTTAATCTGCATTATTGTATCTGTATACGTTATTCTTTAGTTGAAAGAAAAGTGAATACCGCATAACACATCACAGTAATAATGTTAATCCTTTCCCACACAAAGACACTTTATTGCAGCAGAGGATTTTTGTTAAAACATAGTGGCAAAAGCAGAAATCGCTCAGAATTAGTAATTACTTCCGTTGCCACAATGTTTTCAACTTAATTCAATATCAAACATCGGTTCATAGATATTTTACTTAATTTTGCCCAGATGTTTTCAATGTCGTCTGTTCCAAATGTGTTGTGTGTGGGAAAGGGTTGAAGCATGAAACATAGAATAGTTAAAGCAAGATATCAGAACATCATTATTCAAATAGATATTCTGTGTTCATCTCATTTTCAAAAGAATTATTCTTTTACAGATAGCATTCAAGTCTAAAGAAGAATCTGACACATTTCTAGCGTCCAATTTAGGCTATGGGTCATGGTGTTGGTTGTCAGGATGTACCAGCTTGCAAATTACAAAGCTATTGGACACAAAACACTTGCAGAAGATGTTGAACAATAAGTTGTCCCAAAAACATTCCATTTACTCACTGATGTCTACAATCGAGGCAAAGTTGATGTTGGAATATAGAACAATTTAAGAATGACAGATACAAGGACATCCTGTAAAAAAGGATATGCAATTGCCAGCATTCCAAAAGGTGTTTAGTTTAATTGGGGTTTAATGCAGTTTTCAACATGATTTCAATTATATCAAGACAACAGCTCATGTGTTTATATTCCTGTGGTAAACAAACTTGTACCAGGCTAGGAAATATTCCTTGCCCAAGGGCAACTCCCATCATGATTCCGTGACTGCAGGTCAAGCCCTGGACGTCCGATTTCAAGTCCCCGATGATAACTTACCACCTTACTATGGCGGGTTCCTGTTTTATTATGTGATATTTTAATCTCAAATTAGTTTTTGTATGTGTATGTTTTCCCTTTACTATGAAGTTAATTTCTTTCCATGTGTTTTGTCAATAATGTCAAAAGGTGTAGTAATGAAAGGTGTCTTCAGTTTCACTGAAACACGAATTTACAAATATTATACTTTAAATTGTTTGTTACACCTTTATTAGGGGCGATATTGTCATGCCTAGTACTGGTCTGTTTGCCCAGGGGTCACGAATGAGTGAACTGTCCCCGCATTATAACTGAACTATTATTGAAAACGGCAAAAATCCAAAATAAAATAGTTACATTTCAAAAACATTGCGTTTATGCTCCTCTGTATTGCTCTCGTTGGTAGTTTGTCGCAATTCAAATTTAATTCTGATAATGCAAGTCTTTTACAGTAGGCTTGGTGCATTTTCTAACTGATGACAATGTCGATAATCTTTCAGCTTGTAATGTTTTGAACAAACAATTGTCCTCTTAATGATCTGACACAGTACCAAACATCAGTTTGTCAGAGCTTTTTAGCATAAATTCGGTAACTGAATTGGATAAACTGATGTAGCCTTGTAGTGGCCATTCAAAAATAGAACGTTCTACCTTATAAAAAAACTCGTTTCTATCGACGTTGGATGAAAATGAAACCTGCTCGCAGTTTAACCTACCCGTTGATGCATTAAAGTAATACTAATTTCGATCAAACCGTATTTGAGTCCATTATCCTTATAATATTAACTATACACTCTTTAACCCTTGATTCATTATGAACGAATGGAGACCACCATAACCATTCCAACATATAGTCGCAGTCTTAAACTCCTGCAAATGACGACTTTTGTAACATAAGGTTCTCCTAAGGCCACAGTGTTTACCACTTCATTCAATAATTGTTTCTGCATTTGTTAAGGTCTTCTATATTTTTGACCTAATGTTTTCAACGTCGTCTGCTGTCGGAGAAGGGTTATTTGAATAGCAAACATCACTTTTATGATGGTTTGCTCTTTTCACGATGTTTTGCTCTTTTGTAATTCGTTTTCTCTTTTATGGTTCCCGACTGTGTTGAACACGTTTAAATGCACCACTATTCAATGCATGTAGTACTCAGGTGAAGTTATA
The DNA here is from genome assembly GCA_031471495.1 of Clinocardium nuttallii. Classification (NCBI taxonomy): domain Eukaryota; kingdom Metazoa; phylum Mollusca; class Bivalvia; order Cardiida; family Cardiidae; genus Clinocardium; species Clinocardium nuttallii. The sequence goes on along the minus strand of JAUELF010273521.1, from coordinate 12,475 downwards.
CGTTGAATGACTTAAATTGTACTCAAACAATGATGATATAATTAAGAATAACATTGCTGTAAATGAAGAAATTGTTTGAGCGTCGAGCATAACTTATAAAAGTAACTTCAACGTCATTTAAACAATGAGTTACGCATGAGTAACACATGTCTTTCTTTGACGTCCATTACGGCGTCAATATTCCTAATATATATCAAAAAACAACTAGACAGGGTGGACAATATGTAAAAATAAAAGAATCGAAAAAGTTGTCACTATCACCGGTTTTCTCATGGAATGGCCCATATATATTGTCCAAGCTTGAACATTCAACTAAACTAACGTACACATTGGAAAACTGGGATTTCAATACCATCGGCCCGTTATATAAATTTAAGTATACAATATAAGTCCACGTACTTGATATCACAGAAAAGAGATTCAAGTTGTTCTCTATGCGATAATAATCAGTACAAATATTTTAAAACTTCTTCACAAAAGAGGTTAATGTTCATTATGTTCTTCTCTCGTTTTGCAAATTGTCTATATTTTGGTCCAGATGTTTTCAAAATTTGTCTGTTGCAATAGTGTTGAATACAGGATGGGGGTTAACATGTTTTATCTCATACCCAGAACTAGGGTTGTTGCCAGTTATCCACTAAACATAAACCAATACATATAGGAATACCGTTTAATTAAATAATACAATAATTGAAAAACATATATAGCTTAGGTTATACAACTGTCTGTATAACTGAACTTCCTTATTGTAAATGACTCTTACACAAAAACACGCAAGTATCCTTATGCACATCAGTCTGGGTTCAATCATTATTTTATTGATTAGTTCTTTTGTTGGATATCTAGTTAGCGTAAAAGTATAAAGTCCTGAGCTAATCATAAGCAAGACATACCATCAGGAAATGGAATTCACCCTCTACCACAAGTATATTTCGTTTAAGGAACAAAACACACAAACGTATATTTCGATGTCTTTCTTTTTAGTCGGGTTCTATTGCATTCGAAACGATGTTAACAGAGGTAGACCGTACAGTCAGCAGAGAGAACGTACGCACTTTAAAAAGATTTCGATAGTTCCTATTGAATACTCAGTAGGCCAATATCATGTCTGCTGAACTTCGTAATAATGCAGTAACTGTTTAAAAACATGCCTCTGGAAAAACACATATTTAAGGTTTCGGTTCATGAAATAATTTCGCATGTTCATCGAAATTCGGTTACTTTCGTGAGATTGCCGGATACACCGGAGTCACATACATGTAATCATGCTCAGTATTGGCGGCAGGATCTGATGTCAAGCCTTTCCTTTCCTCATGGAAAAAACAATATACCACCGAAAAATGTCCAATATGTTGGTTGTTTACAAACATAAGTTACATTTATGGTTTATGGTGTTTAACGTATCACGATGTCTCTAAGTTTGGAGTCTTTATTCCGCATTACAATATACAAGGGAAACAACTCCTGCTTTACGCAAGTAAACTTTAAAGGGATAATTATCATAAATGGATGCTCTACTGTTGAATGACAATTTCATACACTGTAACATGTATGCAGGCACTCATTCACTTGTGAGTTTATAATTCATTCAGCGGAGTAGGGCTTTATCGACTTTACTCTATGCAAAGTTTTACGTCGGATGTAAAACCACTAACTGTATTGTGTAAATTGTCCAGGTTATAGTAAATTGGTGTTGATACTTTCGATCATTTTCTATTTTTTCTCTTTGAAGAATTGTATGCTTTAAACCCCAAACAAATTCAATATACATTTATAATTAATCACATAGAGTTTCTGTGTTATTGTGTATGCAACAATGGGCTGCTGTCTGCCCGCTATGGGCATTTGACAGCGGGCCTCTGGCGGATATGCAATTCGGCATCCGATGGGACCGACAGAACATATCGGGCCGTGGTCGGGCCATGTCGGTCCACTATATATTATACAGAGGCCCGCTATGGGCATTTTGCACCGGGCCCCTAGCGGTCCCCTAGACACAATTCATGTGAGCTGTTATCTTTAGTGAGAAGAAATACACATGCACCAGGAATTAAACCTGTTCTAGCAAATGTACCTAATCTTAGAAAGGATGCGATGATTTAATGGTTCAATCATGTTTAACACTTCATAGAATGTGTTCTATGGGGACGATAAGCCGCATGTCGCGAAATCTGATGTCAATTATATTTCATTTGCAATGCAAACTGTGATCATTATCTGGAACACTTAGCTTACTTATAATGGTTTTGCTTCTTTAAACGATTCAATGCCGAAAAACCTAAATCATTCAAAAGTTGTTTGAACACATTTTCTCACTTCCGCCAAGTTCCCACGTGATAAAATATTAAATAAGTTTATTTCAATCGTATTTTAACAAAGACATATTCTTTTATATGGTTGTATATCCATATATTACATAATTTGTGCAATATACGTGTTTTAAAGACAACAATATAATACATATGTCATATTGTTGTTGTAATTTCAAGACAGGCAATCGAATCATAGTGGAATAGGTTAGACAACTCCATATATATCAGCCCGCCAGAAGTCCACTATGTCGAATAAAACATCTCAATTCGCGATTATATTTTCGTCTAATGGTATGAGAATTAAAATGGTGCACTATAACCAACATGTAAGCTTTCAAATAGGTTTCTGGAGAAAGCTAGGACAGAAAAACGGACCCATAGCGGACCGTTGACAGGCCGTTATGTAGCGATGCCCATTTATTGCCGCCAGCGGGCCGATTTGCGTGTGCTGATTGGGGTAAGAATGTCAATAAAACAAAACTAATAGAATATTCACCCTTTTAATTTTTCGTAAGCCTTCACACACACATATCCATGTTTACTTTAAGTTTTGACCCTTGAACATGGTGGACACGTTTTGTTAGCGTTTTAAATCACGATTAGAAATATCGAAAAATAGGAATTAAAACGGGTCTCTTGAGAGTTAGAATTGGACTTTTTGTACGGGGCTCGTTACAGCCGATTGCTAAAGTAGGCGAAATCATTTTGAGACTGGAATCTAGACTAGTGTTTTACAATATCAGCATTGAATAACTTCACATCTGTCGATCCATATGAGCTTTCCTTTGCTGATAACCATCTCGGGTTCAGAGAGATGTCTTGGTAGTTGCAGATTGTATGTAATGTCAATGAAAATGGAAAATCTGTGGAATCTTTTTGTACCAATGTTGGTCCTTTCGAACACTTTGAGTGGTTTGATTATATTTAGTTTTATTGTTGACCAATTTGAGTCTTTTGTCATGAAATAGGGATATTTTGCATTTATACGTTCTCTGTATACATGTTGTGTTTGCCTGTATTAGTATGTTTATTTAAGATTAAGCGATCGCAATATTTCTGCATGTTTCTTTTGTAAAATATTGTCCATAAACCTTTATTTTTGTTTTGTCATCCAAGTAACGCTTTACCCAGCCAGCTTTTAAAGAATTTATTAGGAAATAAATATATTTGGAATAGCTATGCCATTATTTTCGATTGACAGTATAACTTTTTTCTTTTAATTTTGTCTAATGTGTTAATATTCATAAATGGTTTTATTTATATCGTCTAGAACGTAATTTGGTGGATATCTAGAACCGAAAGAGGGTAAATAAGTTTTGGTAATGCAAACGTTTTTACAACTGTTACTTTCCCAAGTAGTGTTAACTTTCTGTGATGCCACTGTTTTAAACAATTTTAAATTGTTGAAATTTTGGTAGTATGTTTTCTCTAAATTTATTGTGATATCATTAGAAAATGTGATGCCAATTGTTTTTGCTGATTTTGATGTCCAAATAATCGTTTACATGTGTATTAAGTCGCTGTGTTTTAAACTCCCTAATCTCAATATAGTTGATTGTGCGGTATTAAGTTTAATTCATGATAAATCGCCAAATCTGGTTAGTGTTTTCATTAGTGACATGAACGAATATTTAGACTAATAGAAGCTGAAAGCTTGTTTCGAAATCTAGGTAAAATAAATCAGTTTAAACTAAACTAACGGTAAAGGCAACTATATACTCAGAATATGTCCTCAAATATCTGATTAGTTAGAAGGAAAATAATTCCCAAAATTGACAAAGGAGAAGCATTATTTGAGCACTGAGCTCATATATGAGCATATAAAACGTTTCCAGAGTTATTAATTTTCGTGCCCAGACAGAGTAGCAGTACGACACATCCGTGTCTTCTGGACGGTATTCTTGTTGTGTAAATCAATATATAACTAACACATATTTGACTCTTTATAACATCGGGAATCTTTTCACAGGCTAAGAAAAAAAATAATGCCAAACAGACGAGTTATCTCAAACTTCCCACAACTTTTGCAGAAAAAAGCTTGCTACAAACGGGCGCAAATCCATAGTCATGTACAATAACTGAATCCGCCATGGCCGAGTGGTTAGCGTCGGGGATTTTGAACCGGGCGTCCCGGATTTGAACACCAGTCGCGGCGGTCATGGTGGAGTACCCTTGGACAATGCACGGCAATGCACATTTCATAGCCTAGGACTGTTTAGTTAATAGGGGATCATGAATAAGTCACCATGATATAACTGAAAGTATGTTGAAAATGGCGTAAACAAAACAAAGCAAACTTATTAAATTAGCATTTTTAGGGTCATTATTTCCACAGAAAGTCTGTATCATTCAGCATTGTTGCAAGTTCTTGATTATAAGGTTCAAAAATGTTTTGTAAACTCTGTACGGTTTCTGGATGTATCGTTCCGGCATACTCTTTGGCCTTGGTGTTGTAGAAATGTGGCATGTTGGCTGTCTGGTTTAAATCTCTCGTTGACAGCGGCTCTGTAGGTAGAACAGAAATATATGTTAACCCCTTTCCGCATACAATACATTTGCGGAGGAAGGCTTTATCTAGACGAAACATTGGAAAGTATGTGCAAATGAAACAACAATCAATGACTAAAGTTGAAAACATACATGTAGAGGCCAACGGAGAAATAGACAAGTCGTATAAGAACGGGTTAACATGAGTTATAACATCGAACAAAAAGTACGAACTGCATTTGAAACTACAAAAGCTAGTGTTAATTATGGACTGTATCATATATGTATTGGCAAAAAGTAATGTGTCCTTTTATCACAATTGTTTGAATTTCTTTAGTAACTTTCTTTCATTTATAGAGTTTCAAACTTTACATGTTTTCAAAATCGTCTGCAGCATATGTATTGTCTGTAGGGAAAGAGTTACGGTTCCACAGTACACAGGACAGAAGCAGGGATACTCATGTCTAAAGTAAGTTATGAGCAGCATTTAAACATTATCTTCCTTTGCATAAGAGTGCATCTATAAGCCTCTTGATGTTGATTGTTTAATGACGCTTTTAACATATTGTTTAATTATTCCACGGCGTTTCCTGGGTAAGTTACCAGTGCTACTGGTTCATTTATCCTGACACCAGCCCGTCAGACGTTATGTTAACTCCGCAACTCGGAGCTCAAAAACGGAAAGACATTACTGCCATTGTTAAAGCCTTGATATGACCAGGCCGGGATCGAACTCGCCATCTTCCGCAACCGAGGCGTAATCGTAATAGAAGACAAAACCAAAGTAAATCTTTCTAAATCTCGTACTGATGATGGAATGAGGCCAAAATACTAACGGCATAATAATGTATTGATACTTCAATGACCACTGTACAGCCTTGACTCGTTTCACTACTCATATTCGAGTTTATGCAATTTTGGTAGAATCGTAAATACGAATATATGTTTCGGTCATGGAACTTATTTACATATCATATAATACTGGACTACTATGCAGATATTTGAAAACATTGTGAAAAAATGAAACATTGCTCTATTATTACAGTTTAAAAGAGAGAGTAACTCAACTCATGTAAATCGTCGTATATATATGCAAACTGTGTATTGTATTCTGGGCCGGGGGCCTTTATTTACATAATAAAATATGTCTATGTATGAGCATGTACATGTTTCAAGGCAATATATTTTGTTTACACTGTGATAATCCGATAGCAGAATGTGTCGGTAGCACTGTGTTGAATCTATAATGATATGGGTTTGTCCAACATGACTGCAAACAGTGATATACCGGCCTGAAAGCGTGACTTCTATGTGTTTCGAAACTGGTTTTGAAATTATCTATTTATACCTTTTTTTTTAAATTTCAAAAAGAAAACCAAATTATGAAAGATGCTTTAAAGGTGCTGAACTCCAGATCATAGAAAGTATAGTCAAAGTTTTTAAACTGTTTAAAAGTTTTCTTTAAAAATTAGAATCATAATTCTGGGACAAAATTAAAGTTATAATTCCACTTTCCAGTATAATACACATTTAAGTAATGATCGTTAAGCCTCATTTTTTGTATGACTTTCAGTTGACAGTTTTTCAACATTTACTGCCTAAATAGTTTTGAGCTATTTAATACTTACTTTGTTGTCACTATGCCCCAGTCGCGGCAATTCGGTAATGGTGGAGTGCCCATGGGCAAGGCACATTTTCTAGCCTAGTACTGGTTTATTTACCCAGGGATCATGAGTAACTAAATTAAATTGCGCGCTAAATGACCTAAGCTGTCGATGCGCCATAAACCAATATACATTCATTGTTGTCACTATGAGCAATATTTGCAGAAGTTTCAATACTTCAAAATGTTGATCTCCATTTGGAGTTCAACACCTTTAAGCATGGAGATAAAGTACATTTCGCTCGCTGCTATGGATATCCATGACACAAACCGGTTCAAAAACAGTGGTCTACCTTTATCACAGCAACGCTCGAAAATGGGTCACGGTAATGTTGGACAGATCAAAGTCTCCGTCTACCGTTGTAGATTGAACAGTGGTGTTTTTCTTGGAATCATAACGAGCATCGGTAGGCTGCTACATATAATTGTATATAGTCTATTTCTGATTGATTGTTTGCAGTACGCCGCTTTCAACAATTTGTCAGTTATATCACGGCGCTTACTGGGTAAGTTACCAGTATTACTGGTCCATTTATCACGACACCAACCAGTCAGTCGTAATTCTAACCCCACAACCCTGAGCGCCAAGGGGGGCAGCAAATTATTACCATGTTTAAAGTCTTTGGTATGACCCTACCTCGGATCGAAAACGCAACCTCCCGCACCCAAGGGGGATGCTCTACCACTACACCCCCGAGTCGGTTCTCTTTCTGAACTAAGACAATTGATATTAGAATAATATGAGCCGTTCAACTAGCAAATCAACATTGTGGGCTCTGCGTATTGAATCGACCCTGATCAACCTAGGCATGCCGCGCTGACTAACCCCCACCCCCATGTGTTTAGTAGAACACTGGAGTGTACTGATCATACCTACCCATGTTAAGGAACCGGAAGACCTTTACTAACGTTGATGCAACATTTCTTGAAAAATCCTCAGTACGAAGTATCAAAATCTGCTCTCTCGGAAATACCCGAAGCCATTCGGAAAGATGTACGGAATAGAAGCTTGCTGATATAGGGACCTAAAAATATAATTGCATATTTTAAAACTTTTTCAGTGCCAATTGCAGTGTTGAGGTTTTTGACAACAATACATATTCAGGTAAATCAGCTCGTAACAGTTTGTCTCACCTAAAAGTACCATGGTTTATCTTTAAGTTTAACAAAAATATTCCAAATTAATGAAATTTATAGAAATGGAGTAGCCCGATTTTGAACACGTAAGAGCTCGGCACTGATATACTTAAAAGCGGCTACATGTACATGTAATTAGTACAGAAATACAGTAAATGATTGGTGTCATTTTTCCTCCATTTAAGATTTGAACGTTGAAATCAGACCGAAATAGTTAGATGTAAGACTCATAGTAACTGCAGCGACGTTTAGGGTGATTTTAATGAGATTGCATTAAACTGAATCAATTATTTGCTGTTTTCGAGTATGCATGTAGGACAAATGTGAATTTACCTTTAATATCTTCATTATGTCTTTGGAATATAGACACGCCTTCAACTCAAGCGTTCTGTTACATGATTGGATGATATTGAGAGCCGATATGACGTCATCGTGAAACTGGTTGGCGCTTGTTCCGAAGCGTCCATGGAGATAGTGACTGAATAATCTATCGAGGATATAACCGGATAAGTTTAAATATGTCATGCCATAGGAAGTATCACAATTGGATGGAATTTGGTTTACGGAAGAGAAATCGTACTTCCATAAATTCGCTACAATTGTAAAAGCCATTGATTGACAAATAGCATGTTCAGTCAGAAATTTAAAACGTTAGGCCTACTATACCTAGACTCTATCTTAATATTGAATTTGACATAACATTTAGACAGCAAACTTTGGCTGGAACTTTTGAGAAATTTATAATTGGATACAATGACTTAACACTTTACCAGATACAAAAATTATGCAGCTAACAACTTTGAAGACATCTAGTCTAAACTATTGAAAGTCTCTATACATCTTTAAATGGAAAAAAAGGAATTTAATAAGTTTAAAACACTGTGGCAAAATGAGAAATTGTTCATTATGAGCAATTTCTCCTATTGCATTAACGTTTTCAAAAGTCGTCTGCTGCTAAGGCGTCAGAAAGCGTCTATTTGCGGAAAAGGATAAACTGTTTTGTTTCAGAATCATCTGTATTAGTTCTGGATTCCCTACTGGAAATACAGTAACTTGGAGGGAAATTATGATGCAGTAGCGTAGTAGCGATACAGGTTTTAGTATTGTACTACGAGTGGCGTGAACAGTACTAAAACCTATACCGCATCTGCAACATAATTTTCCTTTCATTATATACCATGTTCAACTTTTAAGACTGAACAAAATTTGTTTGTTTTAAATGAATAAATAACATGATTTACACATAAACTATAATTTATGATTGGCGTGTGAAACACGCTCAACTATCACATTTTGAATGACGTTAAAGCATATTTCAATGACGTCACATCATATTTCAATGAAGTAACATAAACATATTTGGTTCCGTATTTGACTAGAAATTTACCTATACAACCTATATAGACAGTATATATAATAACACGGTCTTATGGGTTTTTCCAATTTTTCCCAAACGAAAGTTCTCCCCTATCCCATTACTAGCATGCTTTTCGAAAAGTCGACTTACTTTACAACCAAGCCGCGCATTTGTAGCCAAATTCGAGTTTTGATTGGTTTGCCATTTGGTTTACAATGATTTCACTGGTTCGACCGAATAAAGAAAATCCGTCCGCTTACATTGTAATGAGACAAAAGAGTTCCAACGAGTGGAACACACTCTGCACTATGATTGACCTCAATGTGACTCTTGTTAGTTAATGTCGGCCGTGATGTGACCACAACAAGTCTTCAACAGTCCACTATTATTGAAAGGAATTGAAACCATTGTTGCAAAATTAGAAATTGCCTACGTTAAGCAGTTTCTCCTTTTGTCACGATGTTTTCGAATGCACATATGGTAAGAAAGTGTCTGTAAGCGGGAAAGGTCTACATTGTTTACATAATAGCTGACCTCTTTTTGTGATACTATAGCAATCGAATATTGTGGAAAATGGAGCTATTGCTAACAATACAATTCCTCCTTTTCTCAAAATGATTTCAAACCCGTTTCACATTAATTCTTTTCAAAATTAATTTATTAAAACGTTTTACTACATAAATTCGTTAACTCTTTCCTCTTTTTCAGACACATTTTGAATAACATGCAAGAGATGAATGACAACGAGCAATGTTGACTGCATACTAGTTAATTTGTCAACAGATACATCTAGAACTATGCTACATATTGACTGATGTTTTGTCTTCAATTATCGCAAATGTAAAAACATTAAAACTTAAGTCCAACAATCGTTAGAATCAATATGTAGCATAGTTCTAGATGTATCTGTTGACAAATTAACTAGTATGCAGTCGAAATGTATTTTGTCACAATTTACATTGTACGGTCCCGTTCTGGAGATTGAATTAAACTGCAAATCGCTAAATGCAGATTATATGTAATAACGAATACATTAAAAATGCACTGAACTTGAAAAATTATACTCGTTTGTCAATATTTGTTCCTTCGTTATTTATTTTGTTTATACAAGAAAGGCGTCAAACCTTGATAAATTAGGTATTTGTTATTGGCAGGCAATCTGTGTTGTTTTACACATTTTTAAAGGTCGATGATACATTTTTTTAACAATTTGTGTCTATATCAAATATGTTCACCTTACATATGCTCCTATACCAGCAGCGCTTTAAGGGCTTTGATTAAAAGATACAACCTGTAAACAATTACCTTTCAATTGGGTTACGAAGCATTAGTATCAATTTGACATTCGGGTTAATGTGTTTTATCAATGAGGGCGTCGTCACTTTCGGGAGAAGAAGGTCAGGGTCGTTTTGGGGAATCCTTTTCCAATCAGTCTGATCCCAGAAGTCCATAGGATCTCCGTGACCTAGAATTATTACAGGAAATAATTGATAATGAGTTAACCCTTTCCAATAATGACTGAAAATAAGGTTTTTAAAAGTAGTTTCCTGTTGTTGCGCTTGAATGCTTCTATAAGTGGGAAAGGGTTAAATCTCTTAGGGCGAAAGGATCATTCAGCTGCCGACACCAATCATTCTTCTGGTTTTGAATTTTGTATCATGCTGACTGCTGCTCTATGTAGCCAGTGTCTTTAGTTATCATTGAAAAGATGTCGATGTAAACAGTTGTATGACATTTTGGCAAAAAAGATAAATGTTAATAATAAATAAGAATTTTTTTATCACCATGACGCTTTGTTTTATTAGGGTTTATGCCGTTTTCGATGTTATTTTAGTAATATCACAGCGACAGTTTATGTTTTCATGATCCCTGGGTAAACAAACAAACAAATAATTGTAGATGTTACTATTTTATTATCGAATTAAACTCGCAAATAAGGCCATCTGCGGAGTGATACGATTTTGAACTACGGTAGTCTCACCAAAACTAGGATTCGGTAGGACTGATTGATTACAGTCATATCACGGCGGACAGTTTAACCACTCATTGTTTTGCTCTCTAACACGAGTACACCACACAACACACTTCCCAAGCAACTGGTTATGTTAGGCCATCGATAAAAAAGACCAATGAAGCTTGACACAGTTACCTCTATCGAACGTGGGAAAGAAAGTCGGCCGAGCTGGGATTCGAAATCACGACGCCTGGAGCTTTACTGGGAGCTTTACTGGGAGCTTTACTGGGTATGCATTTATGTTCTGTCAGCTTCGTAAATAATGTTTACTTGAGTGTTTGTAATTACAAGCAAACCAGTGACAAAACCACACAACAAAATACAGCAACAATCGTTTTCGCTGGAATGAGCATTCAAAGATTTCATTAGACTGATCCATTCTAGGAAATGGTTATCGTGATATAATTGAGCCGTTTCACAAAACAAACAACATTGTTGACTATGCGTAAATTATCACTCGCATCAATCTTAGCATACAGCACAGGCAAACCTGGACATACACTATTCGCCTTCTGTGGATGTTCTGTTTCAGGAAGATTTCCTCTTAACTCTATCCCCCTGAAACGGAATGTGTCGGCCCGGATAAGCCGGCGTAGACCTGGATGGATACATTACGCAGAGTTCATAGCGTCGGTTGTGTCGTGGAACGGCTCACATGCATTCGGATTGTACCATATGAGATTATCTGGAGTCCATTGTATACATTTTAACTAATTAAATATCAATGTCAGTAATGACCGCCTCGGTGGTGTAATGGTAGATCGTGTGCGGAAGGTCGCGGGTTCGATCACCACATACGTTAAAATGGTAGAAATGTTTTTTCCTTCTTGGTGTTGCTGATTAGCATTACGTCTGACTCGCTAATCTCAGAATAAAACGGACTTAGTTACTTACCATGGAAACGCCGAAAAACTGACAGAAATGTTGAATGAGGCGTATTACCCTTTCCAACATACAGCAGATCTGCAGCAGACGACTTTGAAAACATCTAGGCAAAAGCGTAGAATATCCCTTTTAATTGAAGAAAAACAATTGAAAAGAATTGCAAACATGGCGACAAAAGAAGACATTGTCGCCATGTCTTCAAAAGGCCGTCTGCTGCAGATGCATTAAAAAGGGTCTATATGACAGAAATGGTTAACGCCAATCTAGCAAAGTAAGAAGATAAATACCACACCTGTAATAGCTGGATAGAAGAATCCGTTTGTGAAATTTCGGTCTGGTTTCTTGATTCGCGTAATCCCTTCTGCATTAAACGAATCTATAAATGTGTCCAATGTCTTTTTGGGTACAGTCCTTCTATTGAAACCAACTTATGGAGATAGAATGTGTGAAAATTATATTATTAAAACCCAAACTGTTTTCGGTGCATCTCATGCAGTCATTATTAAAAAGAATCAAAGTACTGAAATGCGGGCGATGTAACACACAGTGGAGCGTTTAATTAACTAGATACATGGGGGCAACATGTAGAGTTCATTATTTGTCAAAAGCATAAATACAAA
>JAUELF010273510.1:0-10748 GCA_031471495.1 Clinocardium nuttallii | reverse complement strand
AAGTGGAAAACATTGTGACAAAAGGAGAAATTGCACGTTTTGTGCAATTTCTTCTTTTGTCACTATGTTTTAAAAAAAACTGTCTGCTGAAGAGGCACCAGAAAGCGTCTATATGAGGGAAAGAAATAAAGCCATGGAAAGTCCATTCTTGAAATTTTAATTATTCATATAAGAGTTGAAGACATAGTGGCAATGAGCAAGAGCAATTTCTATGAGCAATTTCACCTTTGCCACTATGTTTTAAAAAGTCTTCTGTTGGAGATGCATCAAAATGTGTCCTTATATCAAACCCTATGTTGTGGGTACTCAAAAGAATCTTCTCTCTATATATATGGGAAAGCCTGAAAATTGTTAAAGAATTGTTCTATACTGATGGCCAGTTGCTTGGAAAGTATGTTGTGTGGAGCCAGGAATAAAATGAGAAGGTGAACTGACCACTGTGATATGACAAGAAGCCCAAGAGGGCCAGTATCGCTCCACTGCCATTAGGCAAAAATTAATATCTCCAAACAGCCCCGCTCGCTGGTTTAGGCCATGTTTTTGACCAATCACCATGGATTGAAGGATTCTCGTGGAGTGTCACTCAAGGAATATTTCTGCAAAATTATTTGAAAATCAGCCAAATAGTTTGGACGGAGAAGAATTTTTAAGCTTTCACTAAGGCTAATTTAAGACAAATCAATATGGCTTGGTGGAATCTGATAGATGGTCACCCAAGGAACATTTCTACAAAATTATTTTAAAATCGGTCAGACAATTTCGGAAGAGATGATTTTTTAAATTTTTAATAAAGATGTATCAGGCAAAACAGCCCTGGCCCCTGGGTTCCTAGTTTTTTAGCAATCAACATGGCTTGAAGGAATCTGATAGAAGGTCACCCAAGGAACTTTTCTACAAAATAATTTGAAAATCGGCCAGATACTTTTGAGGAGAGAAAAGTTTTCACTTTAGCTATATAATGCAAAATAGCCCTGGCCCCTGGCGGCCATGTTTTCGACCAATCAACCTGGCTATAAGGAATCTGATAGAGAGTCACTCAAGGAACATTTCTACAAAATTATTTAAAAATCGGTCTAAAAGATTTAAGGAATTTAGAAGAGGACATTGAGAGGATGCTTCCTATGAAGTATTATCCCAATTGGCCAGGTGGTTATGGAGGAGAAGTCATTTGAAGCAAAAAGTTGATACATGCACTTACGACGGACAATTCGCAATGACATAAGCTTGACTGGCTTTCATCCAGTGGAGCTAGAAAATGTTGAAAACAGTGTTAAACCCCAATCAGTCAATCAATCAACACTGGTTACCTAACCTTCCAACAAACTCACGAGTAGTAATATTGTCCAGTGCCAGAAATAATTTTACTCAGACTTAATGGCGAGTTTTCCAAAGTAACAACATTTCCATGCTCAACATTTGTTAACAGACTTATTTCCTGAGTATTCTGTTGTGAATCTGTTGGTAAACTATAACTGTAATTACTGAGTAAATTCTGCACAATGTAATTATTTGAGCCTTGAATATTGCCAGACATTGGGAAGTCTGTGGCTAAACAAAATGTATTCACTTTATCATGGTTTTCACTTGTGTTTACAACAGATTGATTTAGTGCCTGATATATTGAAGATTTTGATTCAATCTCTCCAGATTTTTCTTCTTGTAATTTTATGTCTACATTGCTTACACTGCAAGGAGTAGGATTTGTTTTTAACTCATTGGGTAATCTCTTATTTCTGAACCAACATTTGCCCATATTAGATTTCTTTTGCCAATTTTTATCACTAATATTATGAATATTTTTCATGTGCCGTTTTACACCATCTGTCCTTTGAAACGTTGTCCCACATACATGACATTGAAACTTGTTCCGACGCTGTTCATGAATCTGTCGATGACGAGACAATGTTGTGCTATGATTGAAGGCTTTTCCGCATATCTGACAGACATGCTGTCTCTCATTTGTGTGTACACTATAATGGCTTTTTAAATCAGATCTTGAATAAAACAATGCACCACAAGTATCACAGATCACGGACTTGTCCTGATGACGAACTTCATGTCTCTTCAACGCCTTTTCAGATTTAAAAGCCATGTTGCAATATTGGCAGTTGTTTGGTCGGTTATTTGTGTGACGATTTAAATGGTCGATCATGTTTGCAGCAGATTTACACTCTTTCTTGCATATTTCACACACAAAACGTTTCTGTCCTGGAAGTTGGAAAATGAAGTTACTCTGAGATGATGTTTATAAGCTAAACATTGGATAATTTAAGTCAAATCAGTTCATGCAACATGGTTACTTTTTAATCTATCTTTCTTTTGCCTATGTGTAAGTGAAATATTACAAATAGATGAAAATTCAGAGATCTGCAACAATAGATTTGACATAAAGAAGCTTTCACCAGGAAAATAAGCTACAACACATTTCAGTATTAAAATTGCCAAATTTGTCATCTGTTTTCTGTTGGTAAAAGTTTAAGGAGACAAGTTTCCATCAAACTGTTAAATGACCCTCATACGAAAATTTTGCAGCTTACGACTTTGAACATTTTTTGTCAAAAAATGGAAAATCTCTTTAATTGAATGGATAACCTATGACTACAAGTGAAAAACATTGTGGCAAAAAGAGAAATTGCACGTTTTGTTTATGTTTTCAAAAAGTTGTCTCCTACAGAGGCGTCAGATTAAAGCGTCTATATAAGGGAAAAGGGTTAAAACTTTCAAATAAAGAAAATGGTAAAAGTTTGCAAGATTTAAGCAGTTTTTCTGGTTGGATCATAGATCTATGATAATGTTTGTCAATGTTGCTGTTTTAATTAATTATGTGGGAAAGGGTAAGTGGGATATATTTGCTCATTAACTTATTTCCTTCAATTTAAGTGCTTTTCTACTGCATTTTCAATGGCTTTAAAACTTCTTTCTCATTGTTCATAGTAAAAAGCAGCTACGTTTAGTGACTATCTGCTGTAGTATAAAATTGCTAAACTGCGCAGTAAAAAAAAAAGCTGGACAACGTGAATTTTAGTCTTCCTTTTTGCCAAGAGTTCCTCAATTTTGTTAGGATAATTTTTAAGGTATTGAAAATATGAAAATATTTACAACATGGAAACCAGAATTATGCATAGATCCTAAAAATTTGAAGGAGTTCTGGTGAAGTCATTGAGAGGATGCTTTCTGTGAAGTCTCACCCCAACTGACAAACTGGTTACTGAGGAAAAGATGTTGATAGACACACAACGGACGACTGACATAGGGCGACCACAAAACAAGAGTGTTTAAAGTCCTGAACACAGACAGACAGGCAAAAGAAAGTTGATCCCTTTTTTATGATATAGCATATCAGGTACCAGGTTAAATTATGTTCATGCAGTAGCTTTCACAAACATTTACAATAATAGGTCCCTTTCAGAGACAAAATGCAATCTTATTTTCTATTTTTTTGAGTGACTAAAAGTGAATATATATATGATCCAAGTCAAACCTTCGATTAATAAGACCATGAAAAACTTGCACATGGTCAGTCTTCATAACCCAGAACAAGGGGGCCATCATGGCCCTGTGGATTGCTCACCTGAATTATTCAATGTGATTGGAAAAAAAAAAGTTAACTAACCATTGCTGTGAAGTTTCATCCCAATTGACCAACTGATTACTGAGGAGAAAATGTAAACGGATGCACAACACATGCCAGACAAAGGGCGATCACAATAACTCATCTTGTGCACTTTGTGCTCAGGTGAGCTAAAATAGTTTAATTGGGAGACTGGAAAGTATTTTTTTCCCAACTTTGGAATGATTGGTGAAATCAGATCCATATCAGTCATGTTTGATAAAGAAATCAACCTTATAGAGTACTGTATCATTTATGCAATTGCAGCCAACAAGGCCCTGCCCTCGGAGGCTAACAAGGTTTGTATTTCATGTTCTAAAATCCATATTTGAACCTGAACCCCTATGTTATGGTACTCTAAAGAATAGACTCACTGAGTCCACTCAGCATAGGGTTTTATTGAAAAATAAAAGAGATATTACTGGGAAAGACCAGTAAAAGATAACTCCTCCTTATCTTAGATCAACCTCAATGGCCCTGTTAGAACATGGCAGCCAATCTTTTTATCTTCATAGGAGTTGTGTTCCAGGTCTTTATAATAGGTGTAAAATGGGATAACAATCTGTCAGCGTTTTTGATGCGCAGAATGATCTGGAGGTCGGGTTTCGTAAACTATGACCCATTTTCTCTATTTAATGACATTTTTCTCAGATTACTTATTTGTTTAAATGGTGATTTACGCCCTATAATTACCAATTTTATTAACATCAAAGCATTTTCTTTTTATTCATGTTGGAACTGACACTAAAGGTAAATATAAAGAGATTATATCCTAGATTTGATTTACCACCCTGGGTGGTGGTTCTCGTGTGACCATGTCAACTGTTGGACAGTTTAGGTAAAGACGCCTTAAATAGCTCAATCTGATCAAAGCCATAAGGCATTTATACCCTTTAGGCTTTAGCACTGGCAAACACATTTTGAAGAACGTGCAGCAAGGGTTACATGCAATTTTTTTGACAAATGTAATGGCGGACAGAAATATTTTAAAAGTAAAAACAAAGATAACTTTTTTATTTCTTCATGATTTTTAATGAAACATGGCGCTGCGAGTCTACGCTGCTTACAGAGCCCTATCACCGGTTTTTCAACGGAGTTTGATAAGTGATTTAGTTTCTCAAAACACTTTGATGAACCTTTTCTCAAAATTTATTAATATCACCGACAGCCAGAGCATTATCAAAACTTGATTTTGAGAACGGTTTCGTCGAAGTGTTTGAAAAAACTAGACCACCTATCAAACTCCTGTAAACACCAGGAGATAGGACAATGTAAATGGTGAGACTGCGCCATGTTTCATTAAAAAGGGTGAAGAAATTATAAAAAAAGTTACCATTGTTTTTACATTCTTATCAAGAGCAAATAATGCTGTCTGACCATGCAAATATGATGTCAGAAGTCATGTGGTATATATACACACTGCTATTGCAGAAGACATAAAGAGAATAAAGAAGACATTTCTCAAATCAGTATAAACATATTCAGCATTTCATTTTTTTGTTTCAGTTCTTTCCAAGACTTGTTAAGACAATAAAAATAGCATCTCAGGTCAATTTTAAATATGCACAACTTATCACACAGACTTGGAGTGAGGGAGTCTTTATTGTTTGAAAATGTATATACCCCTAACTGCATGATACATGTGGCACATTCATAGTCATATATATATATATATATATCTAGATAGGTCCAGATAAGGAGGGGTATACAGCTCTTTTCCCCACAATATCTTTCTTACTACCCAATCAAACCCAATGTTGTTGGTACTTGAAATAATTATATATGAACATAGGGTTATATTGTCAAATAAGGATTTTAGAACATTAAAAACCACCCTAATCTAGAGATCTGTATATATAGATATCATAGGAAGCCCAGTTTATAATATTATTATTGTATTGTATCCCATTACTTCTTCAATTTGCTTCCATTAATCAATTCCCTGTAACAGCTATGCCAGAAATGGTGAACAAATTAATGTGCATCTTTTTCTTGACTTACTAAGTGATTTCTCATTTCCCTACACCTCGTCTTTCACAAAATTAAGCCTTTGAAGTCCAAGAACAGCACATCAGGTAAGTTGAGGTTACAGATTGAAAATTTTAAAATATAAACTCAGCGTGTCTAAAATTCTAGCATCATTAGAATAATATCAGTGAATCCTGTTTAGTATATATAATATATATGACGGATACGGATGATAATGGCTTTGACTTGTGCTTGACAATACACTTGAACATGCATGTCTAGGCCATTACAAAGTCTACTTATGCTGGGCACCAGGAAACCAAGGATTGTACAGTAAGATTTTTTCTGCATATCAATATGAACAGTGTCTTTCTTAAAAACCCTCTGTGACATGGTTATGATAAACCGTGACATTATTTTTCATGCAATTCTGGAGCCAATGTTTCAGCCACATATGCATGTATCTGGCCATTATTAACTACTTGAAATGGATAAAAGTACTATCAGCCTTTCAGCCCTTTCTCACAATAATACAGTCATTTTTTAAAAGAATTATTTTAAAACTAAATATTGCTCAAACTGTGCAATTTCTCCTTTTTCACATTATTTCAACAGAATACAAGGATTAAAATTCATTTCAAGAGATTTTCCATATTTTTGCATCAATAGATGTTTTTCAAGTTGTCTGCTTCAACCTTGCATGGTTGAAGGCTTCTTAATGAACTTGGTGCATAAATCTGTTTGAAAAGGATAAGTTAGACCCAGGCATCAATATGAAAGTTCTTACAAAAATCTTGGATTTTTTTGGGTCGATCTATGTCAAAATACAACATATGGAAATTCCAAAATGTCCTATAAATAGCTTGCCAGACTGGTAATCTATTGTTTTTGTAACTCAATATTATAAACGCTTTATTTTGTAATTGTTGTAATATATATATGAATGCGTCTAGATGATAAGACAGGTTTTCAAATGTTCTTGATCGTAACATGTAAAGCGCTGATGTATCATTGTTATGATTTACAATTATATTCACTGAATCTTGCAGCCTGTCTGTCAAATTGTTAAATGTTAAACACCGTCACATGTTTCTGATCTATCTTAAATCAACAGGCTTAGTTAATCCTATTACCGTATGTTATGGTAGATTAAAGTACACTTGACACCTGCTGTAAAAACAACATGATGACAGCGTACAAGATACACACACTTGAGTGATTTACTTGCTGTTTATCGATTTTCTGCGGTTAATATGCAGTGAATAAAACCAGGAAATGCAAAATACCAGTTTTATATAGTATGCAGCGCTATTCCCGAAATATATCCTTGTCAACCGAAATTTCTTGTGCCAATGGGGACCGCCAATAGGAACCCTGGTAAACAATGTAGAGCAACATCAAACTGCATGTGGGTGCAGGTTGCTCTTAATCTACACTGGTTACAAATGACCTTACATTGTTTAAAATAGAGCACTGCTCATTTATAAGATGTATTTCTCACTGACATCTGTATATAATATATCAATATTGATTTTAATTGCTCACCTTCATCATTTGTAACCACTGTGTAATGATTACTGTCGTGACTGTAGGCATTTCTTCTCATGTATTTTCTTCTTGGTCTACCGTCGTCAATTTTCTTTTTAGATTTTTTAGGAGCTGTTTCTCCATTGTTTACATTAAATTTTGTTTCAACATTATCTAGCTCTGTTTGAGTACATTTTACATCTTGTCCATCAGTATTTGAAAGCTCTTGCTCTGGATCATCTGCTTGAGTATCAACTTCATTTACTGCTTCATCTACAAGACTGACGCTTTCTTTAGAATCTTCTGTTAATTTAGTTTCAGGTAGATCTTCTGTTTTCTTGGTTGTCTTTTTATTGGTTTTCTTAACTATTTGTGTTTTCTTTAACTTTTTCTTGGGACAATATTCGTCATCTACAAGTTTAGCTTTCATCTTCAAAGAACTACCTAAACTTACAGACTTTTCAGGCAGTGTTTCTTTTACATTACAATCTGGTATATATATATCTTCTACTTTAAAATCTGTAACTTCTTGAACATTTTCTTCTTCCTCTATTCCATCCTCTTTGGTATCATTATCAGTTTTACAAATATTGTTGTTAGAAATTTTAATACCATATTTAGATTTTCCATCGGTTTCTTCGAAAATTTCAAGAGGACCTACTTCAAGATTTGAATTTATCTCTATTTCAATAAACAAATCAGTTTTACTTAAGTTTCGAATTGATATACGAGGCAATTCAAGATTTTTAACATCTAGTTCTACACCTTCTGCTTTTTGGAGTTCTTTGGTTTTAATACTATTTAAAGCATTTGTTTTATCTTTATTTATGTTGCTATCTTTCACTTTATTAATGTTTCTTGAAACTGTAGATACATCGTCTTCTAAAAATCGTTTTGGTATTTTAACCTTTCGTCTAGCCCTGGCTGAATTTGAGCTAGATGGCCTATCTGGATCACATGCTCCATCTTTATTTCTGTCCTTTAAACCTTTTCTGATAGCTGGCTTTATGATTCTTCCAGGTACCTGAACAGGCTTATTTTTTTTAAAAATTTCAAGCTGAAAAATAGAAAGAAAAAGCCCTCTCTTATTTTTATATCAAAATATTGTATGAAACATTAAGCAACTGCATTAGATGAATTATACTGTCTGTCATTGCTTATGTTAAGATTGAATTAAAAGTTCCTGAATCAAATATTTAGACAATAGCAATTGATTGATCATATTTCACCAAATTCAGAATAAAGTGTAGGACATTATATGTAAGACGCTAAAAAGTACACAAGTAATAATGTAGGCAGTAACTGGACATGGTAGTTTCTGACTTTAAGTAGTAGATTATAAGTGCTTTCACATATTGTATGATTGTGTTTCCTAGCTTTCGACACCTGTACACACACAATTTAAGATTTACCATTTTCAAGGAGTTTCCAATCAGAACAAGTCCGAAGATGTATTATCTTGTTACATGATGTTCAGCCAAAAGAATTCCCGCGTCCAGTCACCCAAAACAAGCAATTTTTCCCTTTGCCACAATGTTTTCCACTTTTATTCATAGGTTATCCATTCAATTATAGAGATTTTCTATTTTTTGACAAAATTTGTTCAAGGTTGTCTGCTGCAGAATTGTCGTATGTGGGAAAGGGTTAAAGAGTCTTGTCTTGTCTCAGTCAGTCAAAACGTGCCGGTCTTACTTTGCCTCCTGGGTCCAACAGGCACATCACATGTATGTAATAATCCCATGGTGGCTGGTTCCTCAAAACTGGGTACCAGACTTTTCAGGGCCTAGAAACTAACCAAAACAAATAGGGAAAAACCGACTTTCACATACAACAATATCGTTACCTCTTTAACATTTGGCTTAGCCGTCACATCAGCAAACTTTACAACATAGGTTATCCCTGTTTTGCCACCAATCCCCGTTATCGCGCTGACAACCTGATCCTGAGGTCCTTCTTCAGAATAAGACATGATTACTTGTCCTTGTAATAACGTTTTGGCCTGGAATAATATAGTAAGAAAAAAAGGTGTATACTATCCCTGATGCATATATACAGTCAAACTTGTGTGAGCGCTGACCAGTCAACAGCTTTAAATGCCTCCAAACCAATTATACCAATTCCCTCATATAGACACTTTTGGATGTCTATGCAGCAGACAGCTTTTTGAAAACAGTAACAAAAAAAGAAATTGCTTAAAACAAGCAATTTCTCCTTTGGCCACAATGTTTTTTTTACTTTAAGTCATAGGTTAACCACTCAATTAAAGCTCTCGATTTACTATTCTTTGACAAACTATGTTCAAAGTCTTCTGCTGCAGAATTGTCATATGAGGGAGAGGGTTAAACTGCCTTGATCAGCGGTCTCCTTTCAGTTTGAAACGAGGCCAACCACCACACTAATTGGTCAAGATTAACAGGAATCTTTCTCAACTAGAAATAATTTTTGACCGACCATGACCTAGATATCCCTAAGACAAACATTCTGACAAAGTTTCAATATGCTCAACTTGTCAAGCCAAAAATGCGGCTTTCTGTTACAAGATTTTCCTTAAATTATGCCTAGTGACAGTGCTAACAGGTCACAAACACGGCTTCACACTCCACTGCATAGCACCAAAAACCCTTTCCCACTTGTAGACGCATTTTGAAGCATCGGCAGCAAACGATTTTTGAAGACAATGTGACAAAAGAAGTAATTGCTCAAAACAAACAATTTCTCCTTTTCAGCTTTGGCCACAATGTTTTCAATTCTTTTTAATAATTTAACTCTCTTTTATGGAGGTTTTTCACATTTTTGACTACAGCTTTTCAAAGTTGTCTGCTGCAGATGTGTCGTATGTGATAAAGGGTTAACAGAGTGTTGGCGAATTCTAAATTTTTGGTCAATGTAAATTTCATTTCCATAGATTAAAGTGGTAAAGAGGTACTTGTAAGCTGCATAATTTTAAGGCTGAATATGAATTTAATGTGTTAAATACTGTTATATTTCAGCCTGACGATAGCTGTCAAGGATATAAAGGTCATTATACGGTAAACAAATCGACGGCAATGTTTCCTGTCAATAGGTAATATGTATGAACTTTGCAAAACTTTGCTATACCGTCTTTCCAAAAATTGTGTCAAGAGTGGATTTTTTGATGCAGTCACGATTCTGCTACGTTTTGATTGGATGAAAAGAAAAAATCGAAAGAAAGTTTTTTTCTAGAGGAAATATTTAAATATGATAATACGTACTTGATAAAGGAAAGAGCACAAGTTATTTCATGTGAGATCATTTGCGTTTAAAGGGACTACACAATGAACAAATTATATCTTTAGAATGGGTAGATAATACCTAAACACAAAATCTGACACAGCTTCTGAATTACCACGATGCCCAGGTGATGTTTAATCCCCATTTCCATAAGGCAAATTTGCCTTTATGACGGAAATGCCCGAAACATTTTACTCTCTCCTATTGTGTATAAGTTCAGACCCGCGACAAAACCCCTGCTAAGCTGGAATTTCGTCCCCAAATATCGGAACACCAGTACCAAGGATGTCTTAATATACACTGCTAGAGCCGTAAGGCTGACCAAGCAGTGCTGTCACGGTCCCTTATTGGGCGCCAATGTCACACGAAGAGAAAAACATGCAGCCAGTCC
>JAUELF010273499.1:0-10748 GCA_031471495.1 Clinocardium nuttallii | reverse complement strand
AATTAAGTCATGCATGTGTTAACTCCATGGAGATGAAATGAAGTACTTCATATTCCTTAAGCCTTCCCCACATATAAACTTGTTAAGGTAAACACTTTAAAAAATATTCTTACCCATTTGCCATGAATGATCTTTGGGTGCCCCTCTACTAAGACTTTAAATTATTTGATAGGATGATAAACATGGCCACCAGGGGGCCTTGCTTGTTTTCCGTATATATGTATAGACAAAGAACAATGAGAACTTATTAACTTTGATTAAATCAGGTGAGCGATATAGGACCATCATGGTCCTCTTGTTTAAAGACAAGTTTTAAACGCAAAACAGTCTGCAGGGGTGTTTGCAAAATAGTTAAGCCTTTTATTTTGTCCCTACTCATTCAGTGAATAGACAACCCTTTGATTCTCTAATGGCCTTCACATTGTATAGAAATTATTTGACTGGCAATTGTTAAGATCTTTTCATGTATTCATGTTTACCTTTATCGATTTGGGGAAGTGTTAAAATGTAAGATGTACGTAAAAACAATAGTTGTAATTCTATCAAGGTAAGACGCTGATTCTTTAATCTTTCAGCCATTCAAAAGCCAACATCTTGCGATCCTACAAGCAAAAGAAATACCTACAGTACCCATAGCAGGGGGAAATCCTTCTACAGTAAAATCCAAGGTGGTATTTCCCATTGTAGATAATAATACTGCTCCTGCACCTAGACGTGTAGCACCACCAAGAATATCTGTAGCGGAGAAAAGACTTTCACAGAAAAAGATTCCACAAATAAAGAAAATGTTGAGTCAGCCATTATCAGCAAGTCCTCGTTTAGAAGCTGTGCCAAGCAAATTCAATATAATTTCTTCAGAAGAAGAGGATGAGGTGTGTGTGAATGGGGCAGTGGCTGCACCATCTAGAAATACACCGGCATTCTGTATGCACATGTATCAACTTGAAATATACCCACCTGAATACTGGACTTTCTATACAAACAGTAAAACTGTGAAACAGTGGCAAGTGAAAGAACAAGGAAAACAGGGATACAACCTTGTAGATGTTACTGGTTCCACTTTGAAGTCTATTGAAAAGCTTGTGGTTGGTACCTGGCAAAGGGATAAGATTGGACATGGAAGAGATGCCAAAGGATTAGATGGACTTGGGTATTCCTCTTTAAAAGTGATCAAAGTACAAAGGATTGAAAATTTAAAATTGTATGAAACCTACAGGCAGAAACAACAGAATTTATTCCACAAAGCAGGTCAAGGTGTGCATTATTTATCACATGTGTATAAATTATTAAATCCTGGGAAGGTGTGCTCTAACTATAACATCAAGCATATAAATACAGGGGAATGTGTGCATTGATTATAACAGTATATCATATAAATACAAGGGAAGGTGTGCATTAATTATAACATTATATCATATAAATATAGGGGAAGGTGTGTTCTTATTATAACATTATATCATATAAATGCAGAGGAAGGTGTGCACTTATTATAACATTGTATCATATAGATATAGGGGAATGTGTGTTCGAATTATCATATAGATACAGGGGAATGTGTGTTCGAATTATCATATAGATATAGGGGAATGTGTGTTCAAATTATCATATAAATACAGGGGAATGTGTGTTCAAATTATCATATAAATACAGGGGAATGTGTGTTCGAATTATCATATAAATACAGGGGAATGTGTGTTCGAATTATCATATAGATACAGGGGAATGTGTGTTCGAATTATCATATAGATACAGGGGAATGTGTGTTCAAATTATCATATAAATACAGGGGAATGTGTGCTCTAATTATCATATAAATACAGGGGAATGTGTGTTCTAATTAGAACATTACATCATATAAATACAGGGGAAGTGTGCATTAATTAATCTTAACTGAAAATGATTTTTTATAATAATTTCAACAAACATAAAAAGACACAAGTTTTTTAGAGCAATTTCTCCTTTTTAACTTATTTAGCTGAATCCCTCTAAAAAATTACATTATCCATTTACCACAAATAACAAATCTGCAACCAGCAGCAATGATATGGAAAATCTCTATTAATAAAT
Source organism: Clinocardium nuttallii (assembly GCA_031471495.1). Lineage (NCBI taxonomy): Eukaryota > Metazoa > Mollusca > Bivalvia > Cardiida > Cardiidae > Clinocardium > Clinocardium nuttallii. Next base: position 8,681 of record JAUELF010273499.1, on the reverse strand, counting down.
GACAATTTAAAGTATTATATAAATATCACGCTCAGTTTAGCAGCTTCTTCTTGATAACATCTCGCTGTTTCTATTTCATTCACTTATGAAAAGTTTTGACTTGAAGTCAGGACATCATTATGTCATTTGACCAAATAATGTTACATGCGTGAACATGCTGTTACATGTGCATTATACATGTATATGAATAACATCATTATGCCTTTTTAGGGCCACTTTTCAAAAAACTCTCAGAAGCAAATGCAAAATATGGAAACCCTAAAACAGAAGAGCATTTGGATAGATCATTGAAAGACAGTTTGTATGGGGAAGTCAATGAAGGCTTCTTCTTTCATGGTACCAAGGACCAAAATGTTACGGGACTGATAAAAGATGGAATAGATCCAAGGCTAGCTGCAGGTCAGGCTGTGTTTGGTAAAGGTATTTATTTGGCTGAAAGTTCAACAAAGGGAGATCAGTATGCTGGTGAGTGACCATTTTGTTCATTTACTCCTTTCTGTCTGATGGCTCTGCAGCCGATGACTTAAGAAAACAATTAGGCAAATGTAGAAATTGCTCCCTACGAAGAAGAGGGGTATATTGCTTAGCACATGTCTGGCGTTGTGTGCGTCCGTTGGTAGACCAAAGCTTGTCTGAGTGATAACCCAACAATGCCTTGACCAAGGATAAGGAGGTTGGGCATGAACAGTAAATGAAACCTATTGATTGTTTTAGGTCATATGGTCAAAGACGCAAAAAGCTTGTCCAAATGATAACTTGAGATCGCCTGCACCCATGGCTCTCAATCATGGAAGCTGAGGTTGACCAGTTGTTGACCCCTATTGATTTTGAGGTCATCTGGTTGAAGGTCAAGGTCACAGTGACCTTGAACACAAAAAGAAAGCTTGTCCAAGTGAAGACTTTACATTGACTGCACCAATGACCCTCAAACTTGACATGGAGGCTGAGGTAAACCAGTTGATGACCACTTTTGATTTTGAGGTCATCAGTTCAAAGGGTGAAAAGCTTGTCCTGGTGATGACTCGACATTGCCTGAACCGATGGCCCTCAAACTTGACATGGAGGCTGGAGGTGACCAGCAGATGACCCCTTAGTATGTCGAGGTCATCAGGTGTGACCTTGAACGCAAAAAGCTGTCAGAGTGATACCTCAACATTGCCTGCACCCATTGCCCTCAAACTTGACATGGAGGCTGAGGTGACCAATAGACGACCCTTTTGATTTTAAGATCATAATGTCAACGGGTTAGGTCACTGACCTTGAACGTGAAACCTGGTCTGAGTGATAACTCAACATTGCATGCACCCATGACCCTCCATATTAACATTTTGGCTGGAGGTGACCAGTTGATGACCCAATAGTATGTCGAGGTCATCAGGTGTGACCTTGAACGCAAAAAGCCTGTCAGAGTGATACCTCAACATTGCCTGTACCCATTGCCCTCATACTTGACATGGAGGCTGAGGTGACCACTAGACGACCCTTTTGATTTTAAGATCATAATGTCAACGGATTAGGTCACTGACCTTGAACGCGAAACTTTGTCTGGGTGATAACTCAACATTGCATGCACCCATGACCCTTCATATTAACATTTTGGCTGGAGGTGACCAGTTGATGACCCAAGTATGAAGTCATCAGGTGAAAAGTCAAGGTCACAGTGACCAAGCTTGTCTGAGTGATAACAAATACCTTGACCTATGGTCCTCAAACTTGACTTTGAGTGATACCTTAACATTACCTGCACCCATGGTCACAGTGACCTTGGACACAGAAAGCTTTTCCGAGTTATTAACTCAACATTCCCTGCACCCATGGCCCTCAAACTTGACATGGAGGCCTGGGGTGACCAGTTGATGGCCCATATTGATTTTGAGGTTAATGGGACAAATTGTCCTAATATTCCTGACAAAATGGTGCTCAGTGGGGTATAATGTTTGACAAAAATCTCCTGTTTTCATTTGAAGATTGTTACCGTATATTTCTGCAGATTTTTCTGTAGATTTGTTGTATGTACGCAGAATAGGATTATAGTCAGTTTTATTCATTTGTAAACCGTATTACTGTTATGTTAGAAACCATCATTTTTTTAGGAAAACTTCCCATGTACATGTACGTCTAGACTTGTTTTTCTGAAAAGAATTATAAGAAAGGCTTATTTTTTCCATAAATGCCAGCAGATCAACTTATAAAACATGGTGAAAATTCAACAGTTCCTGTTGTAATGAGAAACTGCTGCTTCACCTGTATGTTTCCTTTTCAGTGTTGTTATTCTATTTAAGCTCACGGTCGTCCGTCATTATTTTGCTTCAAACGGCATTTCCTCCTAAACAACTTTGCCATTTGATAAAACTTTTACAGAGATTATCCTTGGGTGACCTCTACCAAGATTGTTCAAAATATTCTGATCCATTGATAAACCTGATTTGAGAATAGTTGGCACAAATGTTTCTTGGGTGACCATCTACCAAGACTGTGGGGGTGTTTTCCTTAAATGTATAAATGGTGAAAACTTAAAACATATCTTGTCCACAAAAACTGGCCCGATTTCAAAATTAGAGCGCACAAATGTTTCTTGGCTGACCCTCTACCTTGACTCTTCAACATATTCTGATCCGTTGAAAAACATGGCCTCCAGGGCCGGGGCTTATCCTTTTATGTATTATTGTTGAAAGTTTTACAAAACATCTTGTCCAAAAGTACTGGCCCAATTTGGAAAATAATTTGGCACAAGTCTTCCTTGCCTGACCCTGTTTGAAAAACATGGCCAAAAAGGGACAGAGCTTGTTTTTCTTAAACGGGTATAGTGAAAATTAAAAAATATATTCTTGTCCAAAAGTCCTTACCTGATTTGAAAATAAGTAAGCACACATGCTCCTTGGGTGACAGTCTACCAAGGGTGTTCAAGTTATTTCGATCCGTTGTAAAACATAGTTGTCAGGGGATAGGGCTTGATTTCCGTGTATGAATAGTGAAAACTTATTGTCAGGGGATAGGGCTTGATTTCCGTGTATGAATAGTGAAAACTTATTGTCAGGGGATAGGGCTTGATTTTGAAATTACTTGGTGCAAATGTTCCTTGGGTTTATCAAGTTCTATTAATTCAGGTGAGTGATCCAGGGCTATCATGGCCCTCTTGTTTCAAGTTTAACGCACAGGAGAGAAAAATTACATCTGTAATCTTTAAATAAGAACATACAAATTATATGAGGGAAACATAGAAATTGCTCTTTTTAGTTCACCTGAGCATGACGTGCAAGGTTAGCTATTGTGATCACTCGTTGTCGTTCCGTAGCAATATTCCTTACGGGGACCTCTTTCAAAGTTGTTCAAAGAATTTAAAACCATGACGTATACTATAATAGAATACTATACCGTTGCAAAGAACGGCTGCTATGGGGGCTTTTGTTTTCCTTATCTTTATATAATATATAAACTATATATTATGAAAACAACTCTTCTTGTAAACACACCCTTACACGCTTTGAAATAAGTTTGACACGTTCTTAGAATGTTCACTTAATATTAACCTGATGAAAAACATGATTGCTAAGGGGCGGGGCTTGTTTGCCTTATATGTATGTATAGTTAAAACTTTAATATCAGGGGCAGGGTGGCTTGTTTTGCCAAATGATGTTTGTCATGGAGACCTCACAAAGAGTTTGTATTTGGGAAATAGTATAAGAGTTAACTGTATGTAATAAAGCTATACTTTCATTTGTCAATATTTTCTATGTGTACTTGTATTCTTTTCATAAAATGTTTTGGACTCCAAAGTAAAAAATGTAAATCTTTCCCTCATACAGACACATTTTGACACCTCTGCAGCAGACAAATTGTGTGACAAAAACATAAACTTCTCATAATGAGGATTTTTCCCACTCTATTCAATAGTTATACTTTCATTTACATACATCTTCATATTTTGGCAATAATTAATTTTAATTTATTATACCCCTGCAAACGTAGTTTGGAGGGGGTATACTGGAATCAGCCTGTCGGTCGGTCGGTCTGTCCGCACAATCTGTTGCGTCGTACTCCTCCTTCAGTTTCAACCTGATTTACTTGATACTTGGCATAAATGTTAATCAGGAGTAGTAGATGTGCAAGACGCAAATTTCATGTCCCTGTGACCTTGACCTCTGACCTTGAAATAGGATTTTTTTTGTTAAAATCTAATCTGTTGCATCCTACTCCTCCTTCAGTTTCAACCTGATTTACTTGATACTTGGCATAAATATTAATCAGGAGTAGTAGATGTGCAAGACGCAAATTTCATGTCCCTGTGACCTTGAAATAGGAACTTTTTTGTTAAAATCTAATCTTGTGCGACATACTCCTCCTTCCATTTCAACCGGATTTACTTGATACATGGCAAAATTGAGCCGTTTTGTATGGCATCTTTTTGATACTGATATTCAAATTGTCTGAGTCAAAGATAATATTGTGAGATATAATATGTGTCAGGGGGAGGGCGGGGGTATTAATCACCCTTAGTGATAGTTCCAGTTTTTGCTGACAAGATCTCATTCATAATTATACGTTCGTATAATGACTTTTAATTTCTCCCTTATCATAATTCATTCATTCCTTTTTGATCCATGCAGAATTCTGGTTTTCATGGCAACGAAACGAAAACAACTTTAATAGATTTCTTCTCACAAACTGGTTGGCAAAAAATGTAGAAATGTTCCTTGGATGACCCTCTATCAGATTCCTTCAAGCCATGTTTATTGTTCGAAAAACATGGCCGCCAGGGCGTGGCTATTTTGACTTATATGGCTATAATGAAAACTTCTTTTCCGAAGGTGTTAGACCGATTTTCAAATAATTGTGTAAATGTTCCTTTAGTGACCTACTATCAGATTCCTTCAAGCCATGTTGATTGGTCAAAAAACATGGCTGCCACATGCGGAGCTATTTTGCCTTATATGTCTTCCGAAAGTGTTTGGCCGATTTTCAAATTATTTTGGCGAGGCTTTTATGGCACAATAAAATCAGGCGAACGATCCAGGACCATCATGGCCCTCTTGTTTCTTTTTTGTATTGTTTTGTTGGCTAAATTATTTTCTTTTGAAAGTGACTTATAGGCCAATGGGGCCGGCAGTAATTTATTACTTTTTGTACCATTATTTTGTTGATTTACATACATATGTCACTATAATAAAATATTTACATATAGAAGCATTTTGACACATGTGTGGCTGACATAATTCGAAAACAGTGTGGCAAATGGATATATTACTTAGTTAGCAATTCATCCTTTTGCCACAATGTTTTTAACTCTATTCAGTTTTGCATAGATATTTTCAAAGGTGTCCGCTTCAGATTCGTTGTATTAAGGATTAATATGTCAAAATAATCCGTTTATCCTTACCTTTCAGATGAAAGTGGGACAACAATAGAAGGATTGATATGTCATAATAAACCGTTTATCCTTACCTTTCAGATGAAAGTGGGACAACGCTAGAAGGATTGATATGTCAAAATAATCCGTTTATCCTTACCTTTCAGATGAAAGTGGGACAACACTAGAAGGATTGATATGTCAAAATAAACCGTTTATCCTTACCTTTCAGATGAAAGAGGGGACAACACTAGAAGGAAGGACAATTTGAAAATGTTCTTAGTGCGATGCAGTTTGGGAAACATGTGTTTGGTGAAATCAGTACAGAAATTCAATCGTCCACCATGTTGTCTACCCGAATGTTTACAAGACAGCTGTGATCACGATGAAAGATACGACAGTATAGTAGAGGAGGAAAAGTTCATATTTCGTGAATTTGTTGTTTACGAAGGTAGTCAGTCATATCCAGAGTATTTGATTACATATAACAGAGTATGAAATGTCAAAAACTATATCAATCATTTTGATTCATTGTGAAAATGTTTCCTTTTAGCTCGACTGAGCTATTACTCAGCGTCACGCCTGTGTTAAGGATTTGCATGCATTACATCATATCTCGGTTAATGTTATCACAGCTATGTTAAAAAACAAATCTGATAACTATCCTGCATATAATGCAAATTATGGCCCTTTTTACCCCTTAGAAATTCGGGTTAAAGTTGTGCACCCAACTACATTAAGCGTCCATATTTCAGTAACTACATGATGCATTGCATTTTAACTTTATACACCTCTTTTCCAATCATCACACCGATGTAAACATTCAAGTTAGATAACTGTTTTCAGCATATAATGCAAAGTATGGCCCTCTTTTTACTTGGAAATCCTGGTTGAAGTTTTGCATTCAACTACATTAAGAGTCCGTATCTCAGTTTCTATTTAATGCATTGCATTGACATTTTATAAACCCTTCACAACCATCACACCAATTAAAATAATCAAGTGAGATAACTCAATCCTTCATAATGCAAATTATGGCCTCTTTTTTACTAAAAACATTCTGTTTATAGTTTTGCATGCACTTTTTTAAGGGTCTATATCTTAGTAACTATTATGCAGCACATTGAAACTTTAAACAGCCCATTCCAACTGTCGCACATATGTAAATAATCAAGTCGGATATTTTTTTTCTTGCATATTGCAATCTACCAACCTTTACTATTTGGCTAAGAAATTTTTGTTGATGCATTTTTGACGCAATTAAATTCGGATTGACGCTGAGAAATTGCTAATCTGCGACAGTAAAGAAATTCAATCAGTCGTTAACGATAGGACTAGGGGATGAATCGGCTTAAATATGATGGACCCTTACCCTTCTCAGATTTAACAATGAATCGGATACGAAAATATCCTTATAGATCACCTGAGCCAAATGCTTAATGTGAGCTATTCTGATCACTTTTTGTTCGTCGTCGTCTGTCGATAACATTTAAATCATCTCCTCCTTCACCACAGGACCAATTTCAACGAAACTTCACAGGAATGTTCCTTTGGTGGACCTCTTCCAAAATTGTTGAAAGATTTAAATTCCATTGATACCTCTGGTTGCCACGGCATCAAAAAAGGGGAAATTCACCATAACTTAAAACATATTGTTGTCTGAAAGTAGAAGGCCCAAGCCTTTGATATTTAGTATGTAGCATCATCTAGTGGACCTCTTCCAAGATTGTTCAAATGATAGCCCTGTGGTCAAACACAGCCCCTCCCCGGGGGTCACTTGTTTAACAATAATAGACCCGTATAGGGAAACATCTTAAAAAAAGTTCTTGTCTGAAAGTAGAAGGTACGGGCCTTTAATATTTAGTATGTAGCATCATCTAGTGGACCTTAACCAAGATTGTTCAAACTATAGCCCTTGGGTAAAAAAAAGGCCACTCCCCGGGGTCACCTGTTTTACATACACTCGTAAAGGGAGAGACTTTAACGATCTTTTTATCTAAGTGTAGAATGTCCAGGCTTTCGATATTTGGTTTGTACTTTCATCTAGTTAACCTCTTCCAAGAATGTTCAAATCATAGCCCTGGGAAAAAAATGGCCACTCCATGGGGATCACTTATTTTACATAGACTTGTTTAGGTAAACACTTTAAACATATTCAGGTGATCGATATAGGGCCATCTTGGCACTCTTGTTTTAAAGAATTCACTGGTCACATAGAGTACAGAGCTGACGTGAGCTTGTTGTAAACGGCCAATCATTGCATGGTTCATTATCTAAATGTTGAGGTTTGGCATTCGGCGCGTCGCATGCAAAGTCCACTAACAAATTAAGTCCTATCACCACTACAAATCAAAATATTATCTAATGCCATTAAAACATTGGCCTCAATATAAAATGCTCTTCACTTTCTAATATCCTTTCGGCGATGGGATTGTTATTTAACTGTACAAAAGATATTGACGTCCCAGTTGATACTGTTCTGTTCCGTTCCGCAAAGTATAGTTAGCCATAATATCCAAAAGATTTAAAGAATTGTATGTCAATCAATGGCAAGCAAGCATCCAACTATCCCCTTCACAATATTTATATAGACCATTTATAACTTATTTCGCTTGAGCAGGGTATCTGGACGTAATATCAACCAAATCATTTAGACAATCAATTGCCAAACTTAGACATTCATCCCATAACCAAATATAGAAAGTGTTAGATATAGACACATTGACAGAAACAGCAGGAAATGTGAGCTTTGTACATGTTCTTTAAACGATTAAGAAGATAAATACCAATTTGTGTCTATAATTTGCCAATTGTTACCTTAATAAGGAACAAATACATTGAAAAATCCTACGTAAATCTATCAAATTTATTCAAATTTACAAAACTGTTTGATTCTACAAACAAAAAAAATATCTTGCTCTTTATTGTATGTATGCTTTTAAGCTGAGAAACCCATATGTGTCGAATAAACTAATAACTGATGTACTAAAATGATAAGATTCGTATTACATATATATATTTATTAATTTTTATTCTGTTTAAGTGTATATAGTATATAGTAAGAGTAATTTTCTAAAAAAGTTTCTATTTTTTCAAAATAGTAGTTATATGCTGTCATTCATGTATGTGAATTATAATTATACCCCAGATACATAGTATATGGGGGCTATATAGGAGTCACGCTTGACAGTCGGTCGGTCCGTAGGTCTGTAGACATTTCTTGTGATCACTATTTCTCAGCAACCCTTGATCAGAACTCAATATAACTTCACAATAATCATTGATACCAAGCCTAGTTGTGCATATTGTCAGGGTTTTGCACTGGAATAATTTT
>JAUELF010273488.1:0-10748 GCA_031471495.1 Clinocardium nuttallii | reverse complement strand
ACATGAGTATGTGAACGGTGATGTTGACTGGACAAAAAATGCAAGCATGTGGTAATGTTGAGCAATTGCTGTTTCGACCACACTGTTTTTTTTCATGACAGTTTCCATGTTTATTTCCTTATTGTTTTCAAATGCGTCTGCTGCAGGTTTATTAACTGAGGGGAATCATGTGATGAATATGAAAACGAAATAATTTATTGAAAACAAAAACAATCGCTATACCAATGACCTGTTACCAAAGTTCCACTTCTTAACCAACCACATAATGACAGCGATAACTTTTACTAGCTGTCAAGAAAAGATACAGCAGAGGCACTTGGTCAAGAAATCTTTTTAAAGGTGCTGTACTCCAGGTGGAGATAAAACAAATATTGAAATGTTGAAGCTTCTGCCAATATTGCTAATTGAGACAAGTGAGTGATAAATGGTTCAAAACTATTTTGGAATTATATGTTGAAATAAACAGCCTTTTAAGTCATGAAAATGTACAAAAGTTGGCTTACTGGGTATGGTATGGAGACAAAGTAAAACTGAAGCATAAACTATCAATATTTAGATGCTGTTTGTACTGGAAAGTGAAATTATTTCATGAACTTTGTCCAAGGATTATGATTCTAATATTTCAAGACAACTTTTGAACAGTATTAAAATTGTGATTATATTATCACTTATCTGGCGTTGAGCACCTTAACACAAGAATATCAATATTACAAAATGCTTTCCGTTTGAAAATAAATATATTCACTTCACTGTAAAATATAATACCATATGCATACTCTATAAGCTATTTAGTGAGGCTATTCAGACATCAGGACACGTTTTAATACCTGATAATTTGTCAGTATATAGAGATGACAAGTGACCGTTGAGACATTGTAACTATAATTGACATGACTGGCACTAATTGACATATGTCAGGTACCTACTGTTAATCAGGTGAATGTGATATAAACTAGAGTTCCAATGACATTTTTGTCCTGGGAATATGTACTCAACGCATGTATCAAAATCCTGGATTGTTCCAGAATCAAAGAAGAATTTCATGTGTTCTTTAAATGCTTTAGATACAGACACGACAATTATATATTTATGCATGGAATAATGGAAGATAGTATTTCAATAATTTTGTGAATCTTATGCAAAATTTAAAAGGTGACAATAATAGCTGTTTTCGTTAATGTAATAATTAAACATAAAGATAAAGAATACTCTTAAATATTTTCAAAACAAAACTCAAATAGATGATGTTATTATATTTTTTATATTGCCTATATATGCCTTTCTTTACAAATAAAATTTGGAATTTGAATTTGAATCTGAAAAGGTCACTTTCGAAAAAGCTTTTTGATGTGACCAAATCTCGCATCGCATTTTGACCCGGTACTTGTAATTTGAAATTAATTGATTGTTCTGTATAGTTCATCCATCACCCTCATTGCCAGCTATCCCATTGTAGTTGTTTTCTTTCTTTACATAAATAGAAAGCGAAAACACTACTTAGTAGTTCTAAAATATAGAAAACTCTGACTAAAGCCATCTTAGAAACGAAAATCGCTGCAGAACAGTTAAAAGTTGTTTTTCAATGACTTATCTCAACGCTAGGAGTTCTTAGATGCCTGGACGTTTATTGTGACACTTAGGGGTATAACACATATAAATATAAAAGTCTTCGCGTTGTGTTTCTACATCTTTTATTCACAAACAAGAATATCGTCTACGTATCAAAACTAAACATAATGTCTACATCTCACTTCTGTCATTCGTGCAGCAAATAAACCACCTACCAAATGGGTCCTCTATCAGGCGTCCCTGTTCTGGCAACCAGCCCGAACAGGACTATCAATATCTAGCTCTCTATCTCAAACTGGTTGAATCAAAACAGCTCATCAAAAACCCATCAGAAAGCCCAACAGAAAAGCCCCTCAGCAATAAGCCTTCGTTGTGTTTACATGGCTTGCTTATTTCCATAGCAACATCGTGAAGTAAATGCTCAGGTATACAGAACTGCTGTCCATAGCAGAAAGTAGGGAGCCATTGTGTTACATTATACTTAATCTTAAACTAAATTTATTGTTGATGTAACGTTTTATTTATTTCTCGAAATGACGTTACAATAAATAGGCTGCACATCAGTTTATTGTCCGGGTTAAGTTTTAGACAGAAGTCCATCCCACGTTCCTTAGACAAACACTAAGTATGCTTTAGTTATCGCCCACGAACACCGACTTCCTTTCGACACAACGAAGGTTTTCACGTTAAACGGAACAGCTTAGTGTCAGTTGATCGAACAACAGGCATTTGCATATCAGATGTGTCACAAAAACCGTTATGAGTCACTCCGATGATAAATACCGTCTGTATTATCAGACACATTTCACCTACAGTCCATTGAGTTAGACGGATCTGTTTGTAAGCCATTTGTCATCACATAATTTTAAGATTTTGATGGAAACGATGAATAATTGATAAAGAGCCTCACTCACAATTCAGTAGAATTCAATTATTAAAGTGTACACATAAGTGTTATTTTAATCCGATAACTTCTGAAATGTCCTCGCGTGTTCTATTATTTTAGAGGATAACCACTTGAATACAAAAGTCTATTAGGACCACCTGAGAATTGTTTTTGTTAAGTCCTAATAACGCGAGAAAAGGCGAAGTAACGCGAAACAAGGCATACTAACGCAAAGTAAAGGCGTAATAACGCGAATAAAGGCGTAACAACGTGCAATAAAGGCATTATAACGCGAAAATAAAAGCAAAATAACGCTATAATAATGGTGTTTTAACGCTAATAAAAAGCGTTATAACGCGAAATAAAGGCATAATAACGCGAACATAAAGGCGTTATAACGCTAAACAAAGGCGTATTAACGCTAATTAAGTCGTGTTAACGCTTTTTAGCTATATATATATATATATATATAAATTGAAGACTTTTTTTCAACCATGGATCTACGACAAAGATCAACCAATTCGCTATGTGTTTTCATTGGCTGAGCTACGATCTACGACCCACATTAACCAAAAAGCAATTTTTTTCGCCGCCTCAGCTACGATCTACGACCCAGATCAACCATGTTTTGTCAGTGGCTGAGTACGATCTGTGATCCAGATCAACCAATTAGCTACGTGTTTTGCCCATTCAAGCAAACATGTAACCAAGAACATATACATTTAAAACATAAAAAGAAATTATTTGTGTACAGTTTTTCTTTTATTGAAGCGGAAAATACACGTTATAGATTTTGTCAGCTACGTCATATATTGTGTCAAGTTACTATACCGTTACCTGTGTGGATATATATTGCTAGTTTTAATGTCAAAAGTGCGTATTACATATGGCGGCTCATATGTCGTTTGTACCACCACAGGAAGATTTCAAAAATTATATTATTTTCAAAATTGTGTATAAAGTATATAGAGGGTGACCCATATATGATGTATGTACCTAACTACTACAACAAATAAGTTATCAAGGACGTGTTCATTGTCATTTCGTTCTTTCATTACGGATTCTGTATTAGAATCAAACTAACCGCAGGGGTATAATTCAAATGAAATGCCTCAGCTTAAAATGAGTTATTCTAATAAGATGAACACAACGTTATCTGAGGATATTTGCCACGATATTTTCATACAATAGTAGAATTATTGATTATTCTACTCATCCTCATAAAGAATTGATATTTTGAATTAACATTTAAACAGTTACATCTACATTTGTCATTTCTTGACAACAGGTATACTGGTCGGAAAAAAATATGTGGTTTTCAATATTTATATTAAAATATAAAGGGACAAGCTTTCTAGATGTAGGTAATAATGCAGTATTATTAATGGTTAAACTACTATATAACTCGGGCACTTTCTTAAAGGTTTTCCCATTTCCCAATTCCCATTGTAGTTTATGTGTTCTTATATTATTTAGAAACGCATTTACAAGAAATAAATATTTGACTATGTTACAATAATGCTATGCAGACATATGATTTCTCGATATATGATTATGATGTCGAGGTAGACGATGTACATAATAACAAATGACTTGATTATCCGTTAAAACATACAACAGTGTCAAACGTTTGATATTTCGTATCTGGTCTATTTTGTGGTATGGGTCGGAAGTCAGGATGTTCTCTAAATCTAAACAAGTAGAACGTATACATTTGAAATTCGTAATTGCATTTGAAAAGTTAATAACTGCCCGGCTGCTGCGCAACAAACCTACCCACATCGGCCTGATATCGTATTATCGGAAAATATGCCGATGTCGGGCCGTTATTGAAAATTGAATTTACAATGTATTGACCTGATGTTTTCTTTAAATTGTATACACGTATTTCGTGAACATTATATAAATATTGCATGACAGTACATATTGTCACACTGGAAGCCATGCACTATTTATTTTATTATAACGGACCAAATTACAAGCTTTTATCATTTTTTCTGTACCCTTATTTTGAGTTGAACATGGGTACTTCAATATGACACCGCATATGAACATTATAATGTTACGTAGCACGCGCGTCTAGACGGTGACATTGTAGTTTGAATGACGTCATACACGTGCATGCCATGTAACAGTATACTGTTTACCGGTCAAAAACGTACTGTTAGCATGATACAGTAAGGAATTGCCAAAGTATATGAGAATTTAACGTTACAAAGTCACGTGAGGTATAATTATTGTATATATCTAATGTTATGTGTATTGATGATGTTGTCTCATCATCGAGTATATATATATCAGCGCTTTCTTTTTAGCAAATATTGGCTCGATTTCGAATCGAGTTGCAAAACCTATACCGGCCATATATATGAAAACACATCGGAGCGACATCGGCCTGATATAGAATGCTGCGTGTTTGCTGTCCGCTCATCATCGGATATATATCGGCTCTATCTTTATTATCTGAAAAGCTATATAATATTTGGAACCATGGATAAACAATAGGTACATGTTACATAAGACAATGGAAGATAAGTATGTTCTTTCTACGGTGTTTAGTACATCTGATCTAGTTTACCTTAAACCAAATAATAACAATCTACAAACAAGATAAACCGTCAATATAGATAATTACCTGGGACACGCATTGATGCAACTAAACTAAAAATATATTGTAAGAGACGCAATACACCAAATATAAAAACCTAAATGTCACCTTATGAAAATATAACTTTACGCTCGTACTACACAATGTGTAATTAACTATATATGTCTCAGTGTGTGTGTAATGTATCTTTTGAAAAAAGAGATTTAACACTAAGTAATTACGTCAAACTTTCGATCTATTCAGGTCAGAAGGCATGTACGTCATCGGACTTTGTCAAATAGTAATGGACACGTGCATGGTTTTTTTAAAAACAGAGGATCTGTTTAAGTAGTGATTATCAATAAGTTAATTATTTAGCACCAAGAATGAGTTCATGTATGTATGGATAACCATCGAAGTACACATTAAGAGTATGATGAACAAAAAGTAATACATTCACCCGAACGCAACCAAACTCTCAAACAGTTTTCGAAATCATGACACTTCAACCAGGACGAAATTCACAGATTAATTAGTTCCATTTGATAATCGGTCTGCTGGAAACGTCCGATTGGTCAACAACGTATATACCAAGGCACAGCTAATCAGCAACACTGACAATGATATTTCACCAGACAGTTTATTACACAGACACTTGGTATACATATTAGTAATACGATTCCGTATATATGATTGATGTTCGGTTGTCATCCATTCAACCGGAATACACAGACAAGGTCAATAATGATTTACATATTCTGTTTATTGTTGTCTGCAATATTTACATTTGTCAATACCCCTTTTGACCTGCAATGTTTGGGAAGGTTTTACGTTTTTTGGAGATATGCAGTCATGCATTCAAACAATACAGTTACTAGTCGCAATGGCTATCTTGGCCAACATTCTAGCACGCAAAGTATGCCCGAATATTATCTTGATTGTGTTACACTTAGGAAATTAAATGACCAATATGGAACATTTTGAAGTGAGGTAATTACACAGATCATGTTTACAGAATGATGAATGATCGTTTCCTGGTTTCATTCTTGGCAATTGTCACTACATCCTAAACTTAATTTACTATGGGTTCTGTATTTGTCCACCAGACATCTTATCTGTTAAATAGATATAAACAAGACAAACATAACACAATAAACACGATATTAACATATCCAAAAGGTAAATATATTCAAGCAGTTTGCTTCTTCCGAAACCTGACACGTCAAGTAATCAACCTAAACAAACACTGTTATTAAGCAAATTGTGCATTAGGGAACATTGTGTGATATAGTTCCGTCACTGACGTCATCCCGGCTCAATGTTCAGCATTTCTAAATGTATATGTTTTCGAAACATTAAGTCCATTATGTTTAATTCTAAAGGCATATCTAACAAATAATAAATAATCATTCCTGCCATATCATGACATGATTTCGCCCCGCAATGAAAGGAACCCGCAAAGTACAGACCAGCATGTATCAAGAACGCCAATGTAAATTAATATTGGAAAGGGCTAATTACGCCACTACTATCCAACCCACCCCTTGTCCGACACCGTGTTATATACGGAAAACTATAGTCCATGTAATAGTTTTCAAGCAAAACAAACTGTTACCGAGAACACGTAATGATTGTAATAACTGATATGTCAATTAATAGCATCAACCATTCATACGAAAATAAAAAGGTTGGCATTATTACTTTGAGAGGACAGCTATATTTGAACCAGCTATAACATAGTTTATGATTTAACTGTATATTGATACTAATGGTGTTGTCTTTATATCATTTGTCATCAACATAACTGTCAAATGTTGTGTTCCAACGTAAGTATAATCAGGGATGTAGATAAGCTCTTATCTACGTCCCTGGTATAATGCATTAGTAATTTTAGTCAGATATACTGAGACAGCCATATCGATAACACTCGACTTATCCACTATAAGCACATCAATAAACATGTACATCATTGCTCAGTCAATCGAGCTGTTAGATGTACCTGGTGTTACGAGCATTATAGTTTGATTTAGAAACCCAAGTCCTATAAACAACGTTTGCTTCATCGTTCATATTCAATCGGCTGACCACCCATTTATTCATATATTATAAAAAGGAGACCATATCGCATTTGAGTTTTATATGGCTGACAAAAACAATCATTGAGTGTTAATATCCAACTACAAAAAGCGACTGGAGCTTCTACGGTTAAGATCCTTAAGGATGTACTGAACTGAAAAGTGGATTTTTCATATTTAACTTTTGTTGTAATATTGTTTTTTTGGAAATTGGATATATGTTAAATTAAAAAAACACAAACAAGGGTATGGTAATGGGTTTGTTTTTTTGCTAGATCAATTTATAGAAAACCTTATGTTGAGATTTTTTTGTTATTTCAGCCCATGAAAAAAAGAAATATCAACCAAATTGCTGATATTTGAAAGATTATATGCTAATTGTTTATATTCTTGTGGTTTTAATCTCATTTTGAAGTTATTTTATCCATATTTTTTGAAGTTCATGTGATACGTTGTAGTTAAAGCTAACAAATATACACTATTTGACACTAATGAAAACCCATATTTGTCTGGTTTAAGAATAGACAATTTCAAAACTTTGAAATAAGCAAAAAACATATTTATAATAATTAACTTTTTCTGAAACTTCTTTAAGTTATTTCACTTACTATTATTTATCAGATTTTAAAAAAGAAAAGTATATGTCATTGGGCAATATTTTCAGTTTTTCTTATTTGAATGGCTAAAAAATGTTAAAATATGAATATATATTTATTAATTTTTCAAACATATCTTCAAATGTCAAAAAAGTTTTCCAATGTTTTCTACTTTTTTTCAAAACAATATGATACTATACAAGTTCTAGATTAAAATTTATATGCATGGACTTTAATATGTTCTTTTTACCAAGTTATATTTCTTTGCTTTATCTCAAGCAAATTTTTTCCACTTTTTTTTAAATTTTGAATAATTATAAAAAGGTATAATGACTAAACAGGGTTTACTCGACAACAAAATAAGACGATTTAATAAGAAAGTAAAAAACCTCAGTTCAGTACATCCTTAAGATAGTTTACATATATTTTAACGAGCCATATAATTTACATAGCTAAGGGAGTTATTCACTTTCCATGCTATTAAGATAGTTTACAGATATTTGTACGGGCCATGTCATTTACATATCTAAGAGAGCTATGTACGGACCATATCATTTACATAGCCAAGAGAGATATTAAAGGGCCATGCCATTAACATATTTTGCAGATAATTTAACGGGGCCATGTCATTAAGATATTTTACAGATATTCTAACGGGCCATGTCATAAACATATTTTACAGATATTTTTACCGACCATGGCATTAACATATTTTACAGATATTTTAACGGGTCATTTCATAAACATATTTTACAGATATTTTAACGGGTCATTTCATAAACATATTTTACAGATAATTTAACGGGGTCATGTAATTAACATATTTTACAGATATTTTAACGGGTCATGTAATTAACATATTTTACAGATATTTTGACGATCCATGTAATTAACATATTTTACAGATATTTTAACGGGTCATGTAATTAACATATTTTACAGATATTTTATCGGGTCATTTCATAAACATATTTTACAGATATTTTAACGGGTCATTTCATTAACATGTTTTACAGATATTTTAACGGGTCATTTCATAGACAAATTTTACAGATAATTTAACGGGTCATGGCATTAACATATTTTACATATATTTTTACGGGTCATTTCATAAACATATTTTACAGATATTTTTGCGGGCCATATCATTAACATATTTTACAGTTATTTCAACGGGGCCATGTCATAAACATATTTTACAGATATTTTAATGGGTCATGTCATAAACATATTTTACAGATATTTTAATGGGTCATGTCATAAACATAGTTTACATATCTGTTTACGGGCCATGTTATTAACATATTTTACAGATATTGGGACCATGTCATAAACATAGTTTACAGATCTTTTTACGGGTCATTTCATAAACATATTTTACAGATATTTTAACGGGCCATGTCATAAACATATTTTACAGATCGTTTTAATGGGCCATGTAATTAAGATAGTTCACATAGATAATTACGAGCCATATCAATAACATAAAACATGGAGGTGACCACGAGCCTCGAGCTCCGATTTATTATATTGCAGAGTGAAGAAGTCCAGACGTTTTCAGGCGTTGTTCTAGAGAATATTGATTATATTTGCCTTTATATGCTTCATAGTCGACATCGCTCGTCATCATTTTCACAAATGAAGATCTTAAATATGGCCTCATATTTCTCTTTTCTTTTTGTCTTAAAGAAAAGAACAATTGTATCAATTTACATTCGCTTTCAATGTTTCATGTCATATATAGAGTACATGATCATTTATCTCGGCTTGCATGCTCTAAGGAACTAAGTAATTGTATTCATTAAACGAACATAATCAAGTTTCACTTAGACGAAGGTTGTTAATCTGGTAATACGTAGATTATAGAATTTCCTGTTGAAGTGCACATTATATATTCGCTGTATATAAGTAAACACACTAATACCCTTTCGCACGGCATTGTTAACTTATGGTGCTTCGAGGATTTGTTATTTACATTGTTCAGTAGTTTATTGTCACAGTATCGTATAAGGTGGGTGAGTACACTATTCTATTATATTATGTATGAATATTGTCGCTAAAGAATATATCCAACCTCGATTTGAACATGATGCATTTAGATAACTATTGTCGTTGTATGCATAGATAAGTATTTTCGTTTTATGCATATATAAGTATTGTCGTTTTATGCACATATATATATATATATAACTGTCGTTTCATGCACACATAAAAGTATTGTCGTTTTATGCATATATTTTACGTATTGTCGTTTTATGCATATATTTAAAAAGTATTGTCGTTTTATGCATAGATTACGTATTGTCGTTTTATGCATACAATAAGTATTGTAATATATAGTATTGTCGTTTTATGCATAGATTAAGTATTGCCGTTTTATGCATAGCTAAGTATTGTCGTTTTATGCATACATAAAGTATTATCGTTTTATGCATAGATAAAATATTGTCGTTTTATGCATAGATAAGTATTGTCGTTTTATGCATAGATAAGTATTGTTACATTTATTAAGAGTGTCGTTAATAATTCCAACATTCGAAACTTTCCAGGACAAAAATTGAACACCACTCTAAATGAAAGTATAGTTGACACATTTGTGGCAAAAGGTGAAGAAGAAAAAATCCACTGTGTTTTCGAAGGTCGTCTGCTGCAGTGGTGCGCGTTTAACTTTAAACTCTACAGATGACACAACGGAACAGTAGTGAATGTATGTATATCCCAGTTCTCATGAACATTCACGAAAATACCGTGTCTTTCGTGATATTTCGAGTGCATAGGATAGCATGATGTATTCACAGTCATTGGTCAACTAATCTGCATTTGACAAAGGGTTTAATTAACCTTTCCTCATATAGACGCTTTCTGACGCCTCTGCAGCCGATATTTTGAAAACATTGTGGCAAAAGAAGAAATTACACAAAACGTGCAATTTCCCCTTTTGACACAATGTTTTCCACCCACTTTTAGTCATAGGTTATCCATTCAATTATAGAGATTTTCTATTTTTTGACAAAATATGTTCAATGTCGTCTGCT